>PNEQ01035824.1:0-18247 GCA_003012365.1 Medauroidea extradentata | reverse complement strand
CAACGTGGCAATGCAAACCACTTTATCAACGTTCAAACTCAAACAATATTGGAGCATCGTGTTTGGATTGAAGCAAACACGAGCATTAGTAAGCAAAACTGAACTTTCTGAAATAGAATTGACGTAAGGCCACTGAACAGTAAAAACTCAAAGAACATAATCATTAAAACAAACGTACCTACAGTAACTTGAAAAATAGCGAATCGTTAATGGAGCTGATCAATACCTTGCACGAATCGAAGTCCTGTTCCATGATGCGGTTTATTATGACCCATCAAAAGGACGGCCATTCTGAACCAGTCGAAGAGAAGAAGTGAGGCTTCAGGTTAAAAAGACAATACTTATTCAGCTCAGCTTATTACGCATGCGCAAAATCCAAAGAGGGGAAAAGGCAAACAGGTAGGGGTCAGAAGGGAGGGTTGCTAAGGAGGGGAAAGGGGGGAAAGGCACATCACCCTGAATTAGCGTTCATGACTACCCGAGTAGACGGCGCGAAATTCAAGCAGAGCGGTGACACAGACGAAACTAAATTTTAAGTTCATATCAAAAGTACAATTTAAGGAGGACGAGCTGAGAGTCAGCTCACCCTCTTGCTCTCCACGATCATGCATGTTACGTCAGGTAAACTTAAGGCCGCTTCTATAGACCTCTTTCGAAAGACAACCAACTGCTCACCAGTGCTTTCTATATGGGGATAGCAGATGGCTGTCATTCGAAAGAGGTTTATAATATCGGCCCGAATCACGTTCGGACTGCTCAGGATTTTAACATGTACCCAAAATATGCAGGTCAGAACAGTAGCAGTAAGTAAAGTAAGTTAAGTAATATATCTGTGGGACGCAAGAGGGGATTAAATACAATGCTACGTTGCCACATTGTAGATATAAAATGTAATCGTTTAACGTTTTGCCACTAACGTTTTCGTCTCCAATTAAGTCCAGGATTCGCGTGGAGTTCTTATTATGAATTTGTTTCCGGACCAACTGTATATTTTACAGTCAAATGTAAACTGTCAATACCAGACTTGTATAGAAAGAATGATGATAATTTGGTTTACTTTACTAGCTGTAGAATAGTAAGTGTTTCATACTATGAATTAGTTAAACACAAGCAATACTATTTAAGAAAGTTATTACAGTACATAATCTAATACATTTATTTAATACTTGCAAGAGAACGTTTAGACGTCTCGCAAGTGACGGTAGAAACTTACCCTCAGTGAGCGATGCTTGACGGTACTGGAAACAGAGTAAGTTAAATTTCACTGTGGATTAATTTATAATCATCAACTCTATAATATTAGCGTGCAGAATGTTAAGTGGACTTCGCAAGGTAAAGACTTGAGAGAACATGGAAAACATGTTACCGTTGTATCGCCAAATAAAATCTCCCTGTTTTCAATAGTCCTCACAGAAAGTTTTAAAAATTATAAATCCCAAATAAAGTAATTGCCAACTTTTAAGCAAAACATTTTCTTTCCCAGTGACGCATAGTTTTTAGAATTATCTCTTGTACCACAGTCAAATGGAAGGAATTTCAGTGACTGAGATTGTGCTACAGAAAGGTGTCACTATGAGAATTATTTACACGAAGTTTAGGAAAATGTTTGTCTATGAATACCCTGTTTTGATTTGTGCATTTGAATTTGTTAGTTACCTACAAATCTCAGTTTAAATATTTAGGTCAATGATTTATACAAAACTCTCTTTTCATACAAAAAATAAGCTGTAGTTATGATGTGTTACCTTAAAAACAATATCGTTAATGTTTTTTTATTTTTTTTCAGAAATATTAAGAAGTAATTCATGCTCTTCTTAGTCACTTCTTTTGTGAAGAAGTACGATACTATAATTCAATAAATAATGACTGTTTGTTTGAAGGAAATATGCCAAGTGTTGTGTTGTACAAGCCTGTAACAGTTGGAACACCTTGTGTTTTGTCGATTCTACTATTGCGGAACAGCCAGAATCAATTATCAACATAGTGATGTGTGGATATTTGCTCAAAACCGTGTATAAATTCAGCCAAGGTATACACTTGTTTGCAACATTGTTAATATTTTAACAGGCACACAGCGTTGAGTGATGGACGGAAAACATACAATAAAATAAAAAATGTCAGCGCTGGTAAACTAGGGGAACTATTTGATTGGTTCAAACTTCCGCGCACAATCGCATTTGTGAACAAAAAATGTTGTCGTTTAGCCAGCAAACTTAATCATTTTTGTGCCCGATAATGTATTTCTACGGAGAGTGATAGAATGAGGTCTAATTTTTCCTCAGGGCAAAAAAATAATCATCTCTATTTTCGTGTGGCCCCTCTTTTAAACTCAGAAAGAAAAATGTCCTTTAATCTCAGTAGTAGCTAGGCATGTAGACTACACTTTGTAACACGAACGTCACGACTCTAAAAATTCGTTTCCTAGATTCTATTTTTTCATGTAAATGTTAAAAAATTTGTTTGAGATCCGGGACGCGATGTCGAGTGTATGTTGACCATTTCTTCTTGTCCATTCACGTCCCATCTCTCTAGCGACACGTTGGAAGCCTGCCCCGTGTGCAGTTCGTGTTCAGGTATATATCTTCTTCCAGCTGGAGCAAGAGATGGCACCGTACGTCGACCGATCATGTGGGAAGGCATGTTGTAACAGTGTTGCCAGACCAACGGCTTAGCTTCCAAATTCCAAAAAAAAAAAAAAAAAAAAAAACATAAGGAAAGAAGGCATGCTAAATTTACTATCCTACCCCTTCTCCATACATACGTACATACACATATACATGTACCCGATTCGGAATAAAGTGAGCATTCTAGTAAGCCCTGCTGAATTTCTGTTTTTATGCAATTCGTATCATTCCGCGCGTAACGTCTAGCGACTGGAAATGTATAACTTCTCTGGACACGTCACTTAATGTTTGCGTGTGTAAGATAAATTTACAGTCGGTAGGAACCTATATAGTTTAATAAAAAAATATTAATTGTATAAAATACAAGTATTTCAATTTTCGTTGATTATATATTTTTTAAAAGTATTGTTGAATTGAAATGGGGAACTACTGGGAACTATATTCGGCTAATTCGCTGCCAACAATACAAGCAGTAAGGTAACTTTGTTTAATGTTGAATTGAATACAGCAACGGATAGTGATATTTTTCAAAAGTCAAATATTTAGTGGTCAATTTATTCCGAACGACCTATACATACATACACACACACACACACACACGCCAAAGGGGCTCACGGAAACCTTACTCGAGCTACTCGATATAATTGAAGTTACTTTAAAGCCGTTCAAGAACCAGGTGCGAGTATAGTCTACCACTAATCGAAATATCAAAATATTCAACTCGACTCTTCGTCGGATCTACTCAGATCTACCCTGCTCTGGGACAGGGTAGTAAGACATCAGCAGATAAAAAACACGAAAGAGCGAGTAAAAAGTAAACAAACTCAATGTTACCGCATGTGTACATACAATAAAATCTGTTTTTAAATGTTAACTCTGGCATATATGTACAGCATACATCAATAGTAAGCAACTGTAATGCAATATTCTTATTATATACAAATATATATTCTGCGCTATCCAAAATCAGTCTATGGCTAAAAAAAAATTGCGCTTCTGCATATTTCATCGAAGTTTTTTTAAAGCCGCCAACGTACAATTCTTGGTGCTTTCGTACGCTCGAAAAAAAAACTGTTAATATCCAATATCTGAGCATATCTGAATACGCGATCAATATCACCGTGTAGATTAAACCTAAAAACTTATTCGTAAGCGCCAGAACTCATACACGCAAACAAACGTTCGTTCAGGCAAAACCATTTTTCTCTTAGATTATATAAACACACACTATCACAATTTTTAAGCGTAATATTCTTAAAGTGTAAATCAATTATTGATATTCTTTAAAGCATATTATCGATTCAAATGTTTTTATTAAGTAATTATTATTTAATTCTTGTAAGTAATAACTAGAAACATTTATTTCGTGATGTATTGTTGCCTTAAAACCGAGCGAAGTGGCGCAACGGTAGCTATTTGAACTCATATTCGGGAGGATCCCGGTTCTATGCCTGACTCCAGACATTTTGATTTCGGTTTTCCATGGTTTCCCGAAATTGAAAGATGGTTCCTTAACAATGTCATGGCCAACTCCTCTCCCAGCTACTGTCATTGTACCAAACGGTGTGTCACCGTCTCTGATGAGTCAGCTGTCGACGAGACTTAAAGCCAACTTACCTACCTATTGCCTGAAACTGTTATTTAAGTATGATTTGAGATGTATGAGAGTAGATCATTTGGTATCTGGCAAAGGGCCAGTGCCTTCAGAAGTTTTCTGTTGCCGGATATAGAATATTTACTTCACATTGCTGATCGAAGATTCACGTGAAGTTCGTTGACAGTTTATTTCTACCAAGAAGTTAACCAATGTTTTCTCATTACATTGGACGACTGCTTCGTAGAAATTTATAAGATATTTATTTAATGAATCGTTAGTATCTGTTAATTTACTTTAACATTTTATTATTGGATTAAACAACCAAAGTTGCCAAGTTTGCCACTGTGAATTACCAACGTTGTCAAATTGTTCATCGTGTAAGTGAAATAGAACTAAAATTAACAACGAAACTCTGAAATAAATAAACGGCGTTCAAAAAATATTATTATTTGACTCTAGAGACCACTACAAACCTTGGACTTATACGTGTAGAAAACCAATCTCTAAACATTATTTTACCGTATTGTACGATATGTGTTACATTTAGTTTCTCTGCTCCTATGTACTTAGGGAATCTGATAGTTTTACACTCGCTAGCTGTCAAAAGCATCAAATTATTAAAATAATGAAACTATGTTGACATTACAAAGGTGGAATGTCCAATGGCGTAATGACATTATATTGAAGTCTATAATTTCAACTACTTTTACGATGTTTATTATCATTTTTTTAAAATCTTAAACGACAGTATAAATTGAAAAACTGTTGCACAGTTTTGTTAAAATCAACGAACACAATAATGTCAACAAATTTTTTTCAAGATAAAATATAGAATTGTTTTACCTATTTATACAAGTAAGTAAATACTCATTAATGAACTAATTAGCCAAACGTTCATAATATTTTTATCTAGAAAAGAGGACTACATAGTGTAAACAATTTTTAACAAAGTTGTACAACAGTTTATCGATATATCCTCTCATTTAAGAATAAATAAAAATGATTATCGTGAAAACAGTAGAAATTATTAATCATGGACTTAAGGTATTTTTTTCTTGTTACTGACAGAATTCTGGAAGGAAGTGAAGAGACATTGGTCAGCTCTTAACATCTAGGTCTTTAGCATTAGAGAATTCTGGTAGACTCACGTGCACGAAAGGCAGCGTTGCTCCAAGAAGGCATATTGTATAATGTTTCTTAGGCAACAGAGCGTCGCTCTGCTAATTAAGCCAAACTGCTTTCGCTTCAATAACATTTTGCTTAGTATATATCTTAAGGGCTTGCATTAGTTCGATATGTCACAAATAAATAACACTTTCTGTGCTGTGCCTTTGCAATTCTGGCTTAAACTTTATGGACAGTTGTCACACATGGCTTAGTTCAAATTGCTATGGGACAGCGGATGTACCTACATAAAACACTATAAGCTTCTCGGAAATGTAGTTACCAACTACTGAACCTCCCGATCATAACTGACACCTACTCATAACCTTACCTACTGATAATGCTAAATTTATCTCTAAATAAGCGTGGGTTGAGGAAATGGCACAAGAAAGATTTTGTCCAGTCAAATAAAAAAGGAACTCAAACGGGAGGAATACATTTTTATTACATCTTTGTGTCCAAAATAGCTTTAATCAGATAAAATTTCTGCTTTTTATGAACGCTAAAAATGGGAAAATCTGGCTCTGTATTTTTTATTCTCATCCGATTTTAACCATGAATACAAACAATAAACAGTGTGGAATAAATTCCAAGCCAACTTGGGAATACAGAGCAAAATTACAATGGCTTTCAGATGCCAATATGCTGTATTAGAATAGAGCAAAAATTTTATTGTCACAGTGTAATTTTATTGAAATATTTTACCACCAGACTCAACAATGGTACGATACTTTTTAAGTGTTATATTTTGTATGTACTGCACTTGATATTTTGATGTTTATGTTTCGAAGAAAGCCTTGGTTACTTTTAAATTTCAGGTTTTGGGTTCAGAATCAATTAGTAAGGCGAAGTAATCCCTTACTTAGTATTACTCTTACCAAATGCTTTAACCTTTTTAACTTTGCTAGGCGAAACTCTTTTTTAATGAATTGTGCCATATATTGGCAATTAATGTAATTAATGTGCTGTACAAGTGCAGACATGCGTCATTGCAGAATTATGTCGTCCCAGAAATCTTAGTATGAAAAAAAAAAAACAAGCCTAGTTTGGCTGTAGTCAACACATCTATAAACCAAAACAACAGCACATAAAATATCCCATAAGGGATTAGTCAACAACAAATAAAGGAAAGAAATAAAAGTAGAAATACAAAACAAAATAATGTGTAAAACTCAAGACATCACAATTAAGACAGCACAGACAATACTAGGAAGAAGACAATGTTGGACACAAGACAGGATAACAACGACGACGTCACAGACAACAGACTACACGACACATCGAATATACAAAAGAACACAGCAGATTTACAGTTTACACTTTTACTTCACCTGAGGACGAGAGCAGACGTCAGTTCCCGAAACGTTGTGAAAAGTAGATCTTTAGAAATCTGCATGTGTGTGTGTGTAGTGATTTGTGACATTATTTTCCTGGCTCCTTGTGGTAAAACAAGCTCCTGAAGACCATCTAGTAAATAATAACACAGTCATTTATATTTTTTGAGTATGGTGTAATTTATACAACAGGTATCTTTTTACATACACTGCTACGCATAAAGAGCCTATTTAAACAAGCGATGAAGGTATACAACTTTGTCGAAAGGGGAAATAACTGTGGTTTAAAATTGCTTTCTTTATTGTGCCTCGACCATATTTCTTTATAGTGCACGTTTTTCGTTGCGAAAATTCGTGATATTTTAATGATTTTTGCAGGGAGGGTGCTGGATATATGACGTTGCTAATGAGTGATGCTGAGTCGCAGAAATCCTACAGTTATATCAAACTAGCAGTCCCCCGCGGCTTTGCTCGCGAGTATTATTCGCAACTTCTGATAATATTTACTTTAATTGAAGAACCTATTTGTACTCAAGATTGGTACTTCAGTCATTAAATGTTAGAATGTCCAAGTGGCTAGTTCTGCAGCAGGATAAGTAGCTATAGCTGTCCACGTGAAAAGCAGTCTTAAATTTGTCCCTGACATTAACGGCGACTTCGCCTGGACCTTATTTATAACCCTGCCAATTTGACGCTGTGGGGTAGTTACAGACACCTAAGGTAAGAGGTGAATCGAATGAAAAACATCTTATTTACCCTGTGTACATCCACTGGTGACGGTGCCCTCAATTACATATTTTCAACATATTCACTGGAACTTTATTGTTATTACAAAGTTTCAGTGGGTAAAGGTTTCACGGAAACGTATTTGGTACAGAAAACTTAATATTAGTGAGATGATATATCGTCGTTTTACTGCCAATAGTGGCCCAGTCAAAATGAGATAAAATGATAAAAATGCTAGGAATATTTATATATTGTTCACGAACAATTGCCCAAATTTTAAGTATATTCGTCATTTCGTACTGTTGCGTCACAGTATAGAAACGTACCACATTTTTTTGTTAATAGCTACAATTTAATAGGGTTTTTAAACAAAATAACATTAATGACTTAATCGCTTATGGCAGTATACCGACGATATGTCAGCTGATGTTGTAGAGGAACCTAAGTGTAAAGCGGACTGCAATTTTACCCCTTTTAAACGAATACATGTAAATTGCACTAATTCGATCTGCCTTGTAGTTATTGTGTGTCAAAATTGAACGTTCGCACGTAGCTTTTAACGGAATTCGAGCCCAGAACCTCCCGGAATTTAGACCTGAGTAACAAACAACTGCGTCACGTAACGTCGAAATAATTCATGAAAATATAATTTTATTAAAAAAAATATTTGTGTCCTGGGTTCATAGAGGTTGTACAACACCACGTCTCGATAGGTTACTGTAGAGTGAAACTCCTGTATAGGTTGTTTCTCGCTGCTCGTTCCTGCTTTTCGGATCGTCTGCCTTCAATATTGACCAACTTAGTTTTATTCTTAATAATCACGTTTCTTACAAAGAAAAAAAAATACATACCTATTTTTTTAAAATATTTACGTAAGCAGCACTCTGACGCGAACAACACCTCAATATCGCTACTGGTTAGATAGATATCGTGGGTTGATGGAAAACAAATTGTGTGCTTTTTCACCCTTTTGGGTGTCGAATTTCGAAATATTTTTAATTTACATCTTAGACATTTGTATAGCCTAAGTATCGAACTGAAGTGTAAATAACATCGCTAGCCCGTTCAGTCGAATCAAAATGAATCATTCACTAAAAAAACACATATCACCCCTGCACAGTATTGAGAAATCGATTTTCAAACAATCTGAAAACCGTTTCGCGATCATTTCTGTAATCATCATCCTGAAGCAAAAAATTAATTGTATATCTCGACGGGTTCGATAGATATCGAGGATTTATCTAAAACACATTCAAGGTCTTTTCACCACCTAAGAGAGTAAATTTCGAAAAACCCTTGAATCACGTTTTAGAATACTTTATTGGTATCTCGTGGACGTAAATAACACAATATTAGCCCGCTGGATTCAAGATATATCGACGATTAATTGAAAACGCTTTTCACCACTTTTCACCCCTTTTCACGTCCTTAGGTGGCGACTTTCGAAAATTTCTGAAATTACTTTTTAGGTATTTGAGTAAGCATCAATCCTAATCAAAAATCACGTCGCTGTATAAAAAGTTATGGGATCGATATATATCGAATGTGAGTCGAGAACTCATTATCCCTTTTTTAACCAGTTTAGGGCCGAATTCAGAAAATATATTTTAAATGGTACTTGGAATATTTACAAAAGCACCAATTTAAAGCAAAGAGCACTTCGATATCTTGATTGATTCGATAGATATGGAAGGATAATCGAAAACACATTTCACGTATTTTCACCCCCTTAAATAAAGAATTTCGAAACGTCTTTGAGTCCTGTCATAGACATTTGTAAAAGTAACCAATTAAAGTTTAAATCACAACGATAGCCAATTGTGTTTCAAAGATATAGACGATTCATAAAAACACATTTTGCACCTTTTTACTGCCTGGGGGTCGAATTAAAAAAAAAACCTAAAACTGCTTTTTGGGTATTTACGTAAGCAATATTTTGAAGTGAATATCAACTCTCTATCCCGAAGGGTTCGATAGATATCGATAGTTGATTGGAAACACTTTTAAGGTCTTTTCACCCCCTTAAGTGTTGAATTTCGAAAAATCCTTAAATTGGCTAATATGCATTTTTACGAGTGTCCTATTAAATTAAAAATCACGACGATTGGCCGTCAGGTTCGAGCTCTATCGACGTTTCTTCGGAAACACATTTCAACCCTTTTCACCCACTTAGAGGTCGAATTTCGAAAAATCCTGTCTTAGTGCTCGCCTACGACCTGAGGGGAACCCCCACAAAAAATTTCACGATTCTAGGTCCAGTGGTTTGGGCTGCAGTTTGATATGTCAGTCAGTCAGTCAGTCAGCTTTCATTTTTATATATAGAGATTACTAATAACTACAGAAAAAAAAACACCAAAGAATCTAGAAGTGTCTGTAGTCAACAAAGATAAAATTTATTCCAAAATAGTGGTTACAAACACTTTGTTTGGTCCTTGTCTGTTTTCAATATACTTTTTTTTTTTTTGTATTTATTACATATCGTCTGTATTCCTGTTTCGGAATTATTTGTTTGTTGACTTACGCCATCTCTGGCTTCCTTGGATTGTTTTTTCGTGTTTGTGTTGTTTAATGGCGTTCAAGTGGGGAAAAGTCTTTATTTTATATTTGTACAACGTTGGGTAAGTTTTGTAGACATTACTTGAGAGTACAATTTCCACTTACGAAAAATAATTAGCTCATCTATTTCAAAGTAAAATTTTGCGTATTTTTACTTCATACAATACTGTAAAACCAATTAACATAATAAAATTAAAAAAAAAATCGTGTCAAAATTACATATTAAAGTATTTTGCTTGATGCATATATAAAACCGTTATAAAATAATTTTGTATTAAAAAAAAATTGCTCAGTATAACCAAAGAATTAGCAAATTTTATATATTTTTTAATACTAACATTTTTTGTAATGGGTTTTTACATAGCCTACATCAAACAGTAGCACGGTACACGTAGTTTCTATGTAAATTATTTAGTTTTTCATTGTTTATTAGTTTTCAAGGTTTGTATGAAGTAAAACGTTGCCAATTTTTACTTTGAAATGCAATTATGGGAAAACTGGGCACGTTAATTTCTTTTTTTTTTGTTTTTGTTAGATAAAATATACTCCGGAGTAACGTAGAATCGTCTATAAAACTAACACTATTTCATACAAACATATAATTGTAATTTTTTCCCACTTTCTCGCGCTTAGATTTGACTGTGTAATGGTTGGGGGGGGGGGGGGGGGAAAGGGTTGTCTGTGACTCAGTAACATTCACCAGCAATGGCGTGTGTATCTAACAAAACACTTCAGTTTGGAATGTTTTGTGCTGTATACAGCAGTGCATGTCGGTGGGTCTCGGGGCGACGCGACGAGCTGTTATTCATTACCCGGGCGCCTCGCGAGCCTGACGCTCCACAGCGCGTGTACACAGCCCCGTCAAGTGTCCCCCAGAAGACAGGGAGAGCGAGAGTCTCTGACACGAAGTGATGCCAGACTAGCAGGCACGAACTCACTTCGCACTTTGTTGGGCAAGTCGACCGCTGAAAGGAACGTTAAAGTGCTCTTCGTGGTAGCACGTCAGTTTTCTACAAACACTCCCCTCCACAGAAAACGGTTTACAATTTACATAAAAACGACCGGCGTGACACTGGTTTTTTTCTTAATGTCTCCTTTCTGACGGGAACACTTTTTAATCTTCTTTACGTCGGGTTGTATCAGCAGCGCGACGCTACACGAATGTGCTCTTACAATGGCGTGGAAAGTGATGGCTGAAGGAGGTTGTTTGAAACATTTTTTTCTTTTTCGGCACCTGTTTGAAGCACTTTCTGGTGCAATTAAAAGGTCCTCGTGGAAAGTTCCGCGGCAAAGCAGCTTTGATAAAAACTGACGATAGACTGTCGCAAAGTTTTCCGTTTATCACAGTTTCGCCGCTTCTCCCCCGAGATCAAAGCAGAAGCCATATGAACACTATGACGTCACTGTAAGTTGCTGGTTACTGTTATTGAACAGAAACTTTTTCTACAAAGCCATGGTCTCAGTTATTAGTTAGTTATGTAAACCGTATCGTTCACGACGGTATTAAAGTTGATTGTTTCTGATTACTCTTATAATTTTAATGGGTGTTTACTGTATGTCTCCTCGAGAGCACACATCAAACCTTGATAGATGAACACAGAATTTTTGAGAGAGAGAGAGAGAGGGGGGGGGGGAGTGGAGGAGAAAGAGTCAGCCAGGGCCAGTATTAAGTATCGATTCCTACATTCGCATATAATGATTTGAAAAAAAATATCTTAATTAAAAGAAACACGGCCGGACCTGGGGATTGAACCCAGGTTCTTAAAATGCAGGGCAAGTCACAATTAGCCTGTTCAAATGTGTTTAATTCATAATATTATAGTCTTACGAAGTATACTGATTTCTTTATACTTCAGGAAATTTTTTAGTTTGCAGATTGTTGTGTAACTGTTACTTTACGGTATGTTTTACACATTATTTACTGTGGTTGGCTGGCTGTAGTCAGAGGTATGTACTTAATACTGAAACTAGTTAAGTGGTTAAGTTAGGGTGATGGTTACGGTTAAATGAAATACGTTAATGTTATTACGGTGGCATTACTTTACATAGATTAGATTACAGTATACTACAAGGCTATACTACATAATTTAGATAGGAGGGCAGCGGCTGTTTATTTAGTTCAGTTGTGTTTACACTCTACTCTATGATGGGTGACCCTTCGGACACTTTAGACCTCACCGTTAGCATGATGCCGGAGTCTGATGATGATTGTGTCGGCTATCGACGGACGGCGGCACGTCGTGGGTCTCGACCCAGGACGATCCTGGCGAGGTGGTGACGGCTGGAAGGCTTGAAGGAGACAGACATCGATTCCCCCAATACATTGCATTATATTGTCACACTTCAGTGCCGGTGGGGAGAATCGCTGAGGCCCTTGTCTTGTGCAACCACTGAACTGGCTGCACTGCCGTCGTCGCTAGCCCGTCCTCCAGGCGAAGCTCTTGGTAATCGTAACAAGATGCTCATCAAAGCAAAATGTGCATATTACAAGAACAGGCCTCTAATTAAATCCAATGGGTTGATTAAATTTAAATTATATCCACTATAACCAGACGTCACGGTTTTTTGTTAGAAGTTATAAAAACACAAAACATAATATTTGTGTAATAAAAATGTTAAAAAAAAGGAAATACAAGTTTTACTATCAGCAAATTTCGAAACGGGTGATGTCGTTAGTCAGTGGATTTTCCCAGGGATCTCCTGTTTCCACACTTCCTCGTTCCGACGCTGCTTGATATTACTCTCGTTCAAATTTTTCAGATCTTCACGGTCACAATACCATCCTGCTGAAATCTACAGCGGTGACTTGTGTGTCCGTATCTTCTTTCTGACATAGCAACGACATTGTCTTTAAATTAGTATCATCTGCGTTAAACTGGTTATTTCTTCAAGGTCAGAAATTGTAGAGACTACTGCGTTACAAAATTATTATTAATTATTAACACACGGAAAATAATTGTAGCAGTTACAAAATATTTTGCTGATATTCTGACAGAAATATATTTTATGTGCTCACCACGAAACCATTTTGCTGTCACACCTAAAATATTGTGGTCACAAAAAAAATAATTTTGTGTTTATTGTAAAAAAATTTACTATCTGAACACTATTCCTTTTTTCAGCGCAGCACAAATTGCCAATCGCGGCATAATCCCAAAGTTTACACTAACATTTCTGATTAACCTTACAATTGTTTCGTAACGTAACAGTGAGCATACTTTCCCTTGCACAAGATAGCACCTATGCCTGTAAAAGTCTGACCTGTATTTTTTTTCCTGTTAGGGGAAGAGGACTGACATGTAAACTGCGAAGAGAGAGAGAGAGAGAGAGAGCTCTCAGATGTTATCCTATAATGCCATTCATTTTCCTGTGTAGTTAATAGTCAGTTAAGCCAGACTATGGAGTCTCACCCTAGATGTAATGAATACATAGGCAGAATTACTTTATTTAAGTCTAAATGACCTCCCAAAATAACGAATGTAAATAAACATAAAGATTATTACACATAAGACGCATTGAGAGAATTAAACTTTTTGTCATTAATTTAACACAAATAATTGACGACATCGAAATTTATTTATTGAAATAAGTTTCCTTATAGGTCTTTGAGCAAGAATTTAAATTGTCATATCAGGGGTTTAATACACCGTGCTTTACCGAAAGAATGAGACTTTTAAAATGAAAAACATGCATTCACCAAATTAAAATTAAACGTTTGTGTTACAATATGTACACAGTTATTGTTTGATTATGACCACTAAATATTTTGGGATGATTCTGTTCTCTTTTGACTCTCAAACGGGCATTGTTTCCACCAGAAATACGATGCGGAGTTACAAAGAGTATACACACATACTCGTCGCGTTTCACCGACCTGAACCCATTGTGTAATTTCGAAGCGCAATTTTTATTGAAGAGGTGTGTTAGGATTCAGTAGGATTCAGTTACAAAGCCTATTAATTCACTTTGTCTTTGGAATCAGTGCAACAATGCATGTGCGGAAAATGGCCCTTTACTGATGTTCTTTATCAGCCCACAATGCACATGACAGAGAACTAGAAACAATAATAATGGCCTGTTTTGCCAGGTTCGAGCCAATAGTGCAATATTTAAATAAGTGAAAACATTCCCTTATTTAGAACTGAAAAGCCATGTTTCGGAGCTGATACGAAATTAAAATTAAAATAATTATGAAATAAAAGTTTATATAAGAGAGATTTAGTAATTAACTATTTTGTTAAAGCAATTAGAACGTTGAGTTTTAAATCTAAAAACATGTAAATAATATAATTTTAACCTTGAAATCATTTACTGATTCTAACGCATAAATCTGTTTATTTTCAAAGTAGTGCAGCACATCAATTAACTGGATAATACTTTATTAATGAATAATTTTTCAACTTCAAATACCGATATACTTAAATTTCTGACCAAATTGTTTACATTTCAAAGATAAAATTATTTAAGTAATCGTTACGCCACATCATTCTGTGAAGGCCTTCAAGACTTAAGCTATATAACTTATACTGCAAAATATTACTTAATATTATGCATATTGAAATAAATTATATTATATCCTTTTAGGAAATTGTAACGTTCATTTATATTTACGTATTGGAAACATAAAAATAATTAGACAATTATACATGCGTTAATGTATCCGAAGTAGAAGTCCTACTGACGTACAAATTTTACCTAGTAATGCGATGTAGTCTCACATAACTTTAAGGGTCGTATTCAGAAAGTAATCCTTAAGAGGGCGTGGTACATAATTCAACGCTTAAAGCATTAATCTATAACTGTAGGTTACTTGAAGCCAATTCGCGAAAACTAAACAATAGCAATCCTAGACAATAGTTTTAGCCAACGTTTTAAACAAAATTGTTTCCAGTGTTACGAACTTCTGAGGCACAATCTCTGACGCCGGAACCTCGTGCATTTAACTGCGGCGCAAGAGATCACGCGTAACGAATAAGTAATTCTGGATAAATATTTGCTCATAAAGTTGGCAAATACCATTGTCTAGGATTGTCATTGAGTATTTTATCCACATTCGCTTTTAAAAAAGCGTAGAAATCAGTTGATGTTTTCAGCGTTTATTTATCTATCACGCACTCTTAAAGTAGAGTTTAATATCAATAAAATTGCCCATGACATCCTTGTTTATGAGCTGTACAATATCGTATTCAGATTCACGTTTCTTACGAATTTAGTTACAAATAGAGCTGATGATTTTTGGTGAAATTAACTATATAACATTTTGTTTCAACTCCTTATGAGCACATCTGCAGCTCTGATTCATGGTCAGTGATTGTAAAGGCCTCGTTCTTTAGTTTATCAGTGGTTTCGAAAATATTTTTTAACTCAAATTAATACTTATATCAAAAATTCATTCTGGCAGTTTTAACACTTATATATCATCGTTTGTATCTGGATTTTTCTGTTGCAATACTCGAAACAGATTTTTAGATAGTTTCCCCAGAAATGGCAAATATTTTGTTGTCAAAATAAGCCAAAACGAAGCAAAATAATCTTTTGCTAGCAAACGGTACTATATTTTTAAAAACGTTCTGGCAAAATTGTGTATCGTATGATTGTACACAGTCTCAAATTTTTTCAAAACATTTGGTTAAAAAAATATTCAAGTTATTTGCAATTGCTTGAAATAAATGAAAGATCATAGCCTTAAAGGCACAAGTATTTCGCGTATTCATCTGGAAATAACTTAGACTTCTCAGATCTATACACAGACTGGCCAAACTCAAATATCCATTGGCTTATATTCGTAACACGTGTTACCACAACGACTTGTTTCCTTATTTATCACTGGCTTGCAGTCGTAAAAAGATGTGTTAAAACAGGCGTTGTCTAATCACAAACGGAGCAGTGAAGTATACATTATTGGCATTCAACCTGACCTAGAATCAATACGCGAAATAATCGTTCCTCTAGTGATTGTACGTTTTTAACTCTCAACGTTGAGGGATATACCCGCAAATCACAGACTTGTGGTGTAGCAGTAACCTTATTCTCATTGGCACAGTCGAATGAACTACTCCTCTTCGCAAATATACTCTGCCAATAGCCACGACGCAGAGGTGCATTTGTAAGCCTGAGGCATTGATTAAAAATATTGTATGTTACATGATACTTTTCTCCGAAACTCACCAGCTCTAGTTATACGCGTTGATTGAATTAATATGTAGGTTAGCGAACATTACAAAATGTTCGGTGCAATGACTATTAGCGCCGTGTCACAATTATTTTTTCTTGCGACTAAAAACGATAGGTAGGTGTTATAAGTTTGACGGCTATGTCTGTCTGTCAATCTGTTTGTCGCTTTGTAGTTCCTGATTGGATTGAATGGTTTCAATGCTATTTTAATATAACACAAAACTTCAGTACTTTTTAAATTGTTTAAAAGGAAATATTATTTTATTTAACTTAATAATGACAACAATTGTATATTTATTAAAGTTCAAAAGCTACAAAAATACTTTAATTAAAAATAAAACAACCCGACATATTAAATGATCTCTTGAAAATTTAAAAAATAATAGTTTCAAATTATTGTTGACTTTTCAATACGTTGTATGACAGCTAAGTAAACAAAATAAATAGTTAAAATTTAGCAAAATTGAAACAAAATAGAATAAAACAATACACAGTATCCACAAAACGACGTGTCAATCTAAATACTGAATTTAAATTTGTACTTAGTGAAGATTTGTCTCATGTGTTCCCACAATACGTCGCATGAAAAGTTTCCATATTTTGACAGCTGATGCTGCCAATATATTTCAAACATGTCAAAGTAAAAATCGCATTTGAAATTGCCAAATTGCAACTGACTGCCGAGATCGGTACATTTGGCGTACCTTAATAATAAATCGTCTCTAGTCCATCGGCGAGAGTAGTGCACTCTATGAATAATAATTAGTGAAATAGTTTAGAGTTAATATTATGTTAAATTACTTTATAGTTGTACTATAATGTTATTAAACCTTGCATTAATCTCAAATGAGTTAATGTTTGCGTTGGAATGCTAAAAAATTCAACATTTTTACAACCACCAACAACAATTTGATTGTGCAGTGCGCAATTTCGTTAGTTGTGCGAGTGCGTTGTGACGAATTAAATTTGATTTTTTTGTGTGTTTAAAGAATGCCGCTAGTTAAAAACCCTTCGTGTAACCGTCAACGACAGATTGATATCATGCGTGTAGCAAACGGAGTGGATGGGAAAAGAAGGCCAAGGACACCAGCAAAACAAGGAGATATCAATGAATTTGGTCTAGGTTTAACACGAAGTATAATATACAGTATACACGACATAGGCGATGCCACACGGCAGGAAAAATTGTAGTGAAGTAAGAACGGTCATAGCTTGAGCTAAGCATTCCAGGTGTTTAATTTCCAGAACAGAAAATATAGCAGGCTAAATACCACGATCCATTATTTCTACAGATTTCACGGTATTTATTTATAACGAGAGCAGACGTTCAAAAACAACTGCACAATTTTCTTAAAAATGGTTTCTACTGTGTAATTTCATGTTTTATAAATACAAATGTTAATAGGTTTGGCTAATTAGTTCATTAATTACAGTTTCCTTACCTGCACAATAGCTTAAATCAGGGCGTATTTAGTTTTAAAAATACTAGTTAACGTAGTGTATACTGATTTTAACAAAATTGTGGAACAGTTTTTTAGATACATGCTATCGTTTAGGATTTTAAAATTTTGGATTATGACCTTAAGTTACGTTGCTTCATGTTAAAAAATGCTGCGTTATGGTACTAAAAAAAAGACTTCCAGTAATAATCACCGATTTATTCTCAAATGAAATATTTTAGTAAGTTACCTCATTTACAAAAAATTACTAGCAGCTACATTTGTAGGCCTATCACAATCCTAACCTAAAAATCTTCCCTTTGAATCGGCGCATAGAAATGTAGGAAATCACATTAACCTTTGTTATTTTTTATCTCCTCATAAAATAGAGAATTGTGTATTCATTTTTCAACAGTTAATTCTCTGTACATTTTAAACGGAAACATTATTGGAAAATTTGGTTAATTCTTGTTAACAGTTACATACCATGTTATGAAGTCTTATAATATTCTACATTCACCTATATTCAAGGTTTGTTGAGTTTCCGACTATACCCATTATAAAATATGAGAATATAAAAAAAAAAAAAAAAAAAAAAAAAAAAAAAAAAAAAAAAAAAAAAAAAAAAAAAAA
>PNEQ01035823.1:5443-18386 GCA_003012365.1 Medauroidea extradentata | reverse complement strand
TAATATAGTGATTTGACGTGTATGACGTACATAATCTCGCGGTAATGTGTCGTGGTAGAGGTTTTCATACAGTATGTACATAACTAGATATATTTTTTTAACGAACGTATACTTAAATTCGCATGGTGATTATTTGTGGGTACACTATATTTTACCTTTTTTCATTACTTGTAACAATATATACTTCCAGGGTGCTATTGTCCACCTGTTAGATAGAATAGTGGGGTTTTCTGTACAACATGCTGTGGGTCGTTGTCGCGCACTAGGATGCAGGTGTAGCGAACATGACGTATGATTTAACAAACAAATTGCGGTGATGATGATGTAGAGTGTGTAATAGAATCATGTACTCACCTCGGGAGATGGCAGCCAAATGAGTATCAATGTCTGTTGAGCATCGACATACAGTGATGGAGAAATCTAGGGAGTGGGAGGGGGATAGAGACATTAAGGGGTAAGAATGGAGGAGAGGTAGGGATTTATACTAGCAAAGCCTGTTTCCCCTCTTTATTCGAGTAATGATTGTGCTGGAAGAAGGTTGTGCTGTGGTTAGAGGTAAGTGTTGAAGGGGGTAAGGCTGTTATACACATATGGGGTTATATGTGTTGCACACTCTCTCTTTCTCTCTAGAGCCATCTTAAAGGCAACTTCAAGATGTCTCAAGGATCTGATATACGTCTTGAAGGCGTCTTCAAGATGCTATGCATCTTGGGATATGTCTTAGGGTTGTGGGACAAGTAAGGGGTAAGCCATACATTTTTCTTGAAGATTTCTTCAAGAGTTCTTGAAGATGTCTTCAAGATGATATGCATCTTGTAGACAGCTCCCTTGCTCATAACAAACAATACCCACACGGCGCTTAGGCACTATTTCTTACAAAAGGGTAACGTCTTGAAGATTTCTTCAAGATTTCTATGCATCTTGATGACTCCCCCACCCCTCGCCTACACACAATCAATACACACATGGCGCTTAGACACAACTTGTACCAAAAGGGTCGCCAATCCCTCTGTACACTGCCTCCTATGCACCCCTCGCCAACATACACACAATCAATACACACATACAGGGCGGGGCTTAAGCTCTCAGCCAATCACAGACCTCGTGGCACTTAGGTACTATTCGTACCAAAAGACCCCTACAACCAATCACAGCCCAGGACACGCCCCCCTAGACAACGTCTTGGCCAATCAGAGGCCTTGCACCACCAAGGGGAGGGGGCGGGCATGTTAACCATATGCAGGTTAGGCCGGTTTTGCTCCCTGTTGCGGCAAAACATACATGCTCCCCCTACTCTAGTTCGAATACAGGTATACACAAACACGAGAGTAAATTTTTGAAGTATCAACATTGCTCGTCATCTTTTATTATATGCTGTAGGCTTCCCTATAGCGAATTTTATTTTTCATGGCACAATAACATCAAAGTTATGTTACAATGACGGGAAAAAAGCGGTGGTCGTATGTGTGGTTCGCCAAGATGCTTACATGCGTCTTTACACTGTAGAGATCGACAAACGTTATTACAGTAGAAGGATAGATACTAGGAACAAAAAGTATAATTAAAATTATATTCAGTACAAGGGATTATACGTCGCGATGTACAACATGATGTATTCCCACCAGGCGAAATATTGATTTAAAATATGTTACATAGCTGTACGTATAGGTCTTCGCCTTCTAGTATTTAAAGTTTGAAAGTAAATTTTGTATCCGTCATAAGTATACATATTTATTAAAACAACTACTAAAATCGACGATACAAAGTAATAAAGTTGTATAGTTTTCGAGCTCCGAACCAAGGACGAAGTCATCGCGAGCGAACTTACTGATGGAATTCTTATTTCAGCTGTTTGTAGGCTTTAGGAATTCGGAAAATCACTCGTGGGAAATATTAATGTGTTGCAGAAATGCGGTTTGGTATTAAAGTTGGCTACATTTGTACTGATCGTCTGCAACGAGCACAGTTTCCTATCAGGTTTATTCTAGTTGAGTCATAAACTAAAGTATATATGCATTGGTTTAGTACTAAGGAATGTATGTCACCACTACACATGTACCTATAGTAGTTTTTTGCTTTTTATTGATGTGTATATAATCATACTCTAGCATATATTAATACGTATCTGGAATAATGCGAACAAATTACATTTACATTAAGAATATTTTTTGTGCGGCACATGCACGCCTGTATCGTAAGTGTATAATATTAACAGCAATCAATATACTTTTATTAGTCATACAGTAAATACACACTTAATAATACTTAGATAATTGAAAATATAAGTTTCGGGTTTAAAGCAGGAATTGTGTGATATATAGATACGTTTAATTACGGCAACAGCAATGGCTTGTAGAGGGGAAAGGAGGCGGGAGCTGAGCTGGGACAGGTTGCGACGCGTGCGCCGGGTATGGACCGTGGAGGGGGGAGAGGGGAAGGCACAGTAGAAAACTGCGTGCTTATACAAAACTATAGCCAGTTCCTTGTTGGATTCTGAAGAGGTTGGGTGCTATCCGTCATGACTGGAAGATGTGCAAGTAAGTATCATAATTAATTACTGAATTTATCGGAAATCGATCGGGTATAGATTCGAGATTGTAGGATGGTGTTTATAATTGTAGATCTAAGTACCGTAGGTCTTTACTTTCGTAATGCTTCGTCACCACTTGTCTTCTATATTTGAATACCCTGAGACAGTTACAGCTGGCAGCGTGCCTTTGTGCTGAAACCTCAATTGCTGAATGCCGCGTCGCGAATAAAAAAAATATATATATCAGCCGATCAGTGCTAAGGTTTCTGTGATGTCAGTGCGGCAAAGATGGCGGACACGACAAAGCTGAAGAACATAGTTTGTTTAAGTTTGTGCTCAAATGTTGGTGAAACTGGTGAGTTGGTAGAAAATTTCTTTATTTATTTTATGAGAGTTTTTTTTGTTACAATAAACAAATCATAACCTTTTTAAACTTAGTTTTTTACAATTGGGAATGCCAGTGGGGAATTTATAATGTATTACAACTAAACCGGAAGTATTGGAATACTGTAAACATCTGTGGCTGGCATGACAAAGAAGTATTTACCTTTAATATTTTGTTAGTATTTGTTGCACGGCGGACCAACAAATGTTGGAAATAACGAGAAGTTAGTATTGAATCACGACCTTTTTCATGTGGTAATTGTGAGTGTGTTGTTTACAGAGCAAGCCCACTCGTCGGTAGAGCGCGCAGGTCTGCTGGGAGGTGTAAGGTTCCGTCTTCTGCCGACAGATGGCAGCTACAGGCTCCATGGAGACACGGTGGAGAAGGCTATCCAGGAGGACAGGAAGGCTGGCTTCATTCCCTTCTTTGTAAGTTCTGGCTACATCATACGCCATCTTTGATTTATGTAATTTTGGTTGTTACTTTTGTGTCCTTGTTGCTGTATATGTATGTGGCAACGGCAGGGCATAGGTAATAGCTCGGTGGACAGATTAAATACATTACTGGCTTCATGTCGTTAACGTGGCTTGTCTATTTGCAGGAAATAAGTGTTTGTATATTTAAACTTTTAATCATACAAATGAAATTAAAACAAGGATTCGGTCAATGTTATAGGAAACATGCAACAAAAATTATTTCTACAAGCACTGTAAGAAGTGTATATTAATGACTAGTTCACTCACACTTGTCATACGCGGCAATTATATGGGGTTGTGCAGGGCAGCAACATGTAGGCTGCACCAATTAGAAGTTCTCGAAGCTAGAGCTCTGATGTTTATATTCTGGTTCCCATACAGAACAAACCTTAAATATACATAATGCAGAAAAACTAATGTCCATCCGCTTGAATTCCCCTGAATGCTATCAGCGTTGATATTCTTACATAGTAATAAAAGTAAGCTTGTGTGGTAAACACGGTTGGTATTAGATATAACAGGGATACATATTCCTAACTCACTAGGGTGGCTAGTAACCCATACAGCACACTTGGTCACAGAAACGTCGCAACGACGTCGTAGTGTAGTACTTTGGTTACACTCTACAGAAGTCATACTGTAATGTCCCAGTGACGTTGCCATGCAACCAATTTATGACACTGTCCTTTGTGACGGATATGCGACGTCGCAGAGAAACCTTTGTGATACTTTTGAGTCATATGAGAATCTATACAATGTTATTATAATTCATTTCTTTTAAATGTGCTCATAACTATTCGTAAAATTATTCGTTATAATTACTGTAAATTGAACAAATTTCTGAAGTCTCAGAAACATTTAAATTATGTGAATGACTTTTAAGTAAAATAGTACTTACATACTCATGGTGGTGGTTGTCTTTGTTCGCGAAAATAGGGAAACAAGTAAATAAAAATACAGTTGCAATTTTGCAGTGTTGTGAAAGCCTATGCATTCTGTCGGTTAATAGGATTTATGTAATTGTAGTATGTATTTGTTTAATTTAACATAAAATCTTAATAACACGAGTTATTTTGCTTATTGTAATATATATTTGTGGAGTACACACATTCATAGGTTATTATTTCAGTTACGTGAATTAATTTAATTTTCTTGCTTGTATTCTAGCCCACAGAAGAAGAAAATTTTACGGAATACGGTATTTCAAACTATGTTCAAAAGTAATGATAACAAATATGTGCCCTTGTGAATCACTTCGAGATTATATACGAACCTCAGAACATGGGACCTATGGTATCAAAATACATAAATACTGTCTGTAAGTCATATTACAAATTACTTTCTATCGAGGCCAAACGTACAACAATAAATTGAAACAAAATAGAGAAAAAATGTAGATAAGTTCAAGATGGCAGTGTATGTTACACTTTAACACAAAGGTCTTTTTAAGTGCTTAGAAGGATATATCAGTAGCCACGGCGGAATGCAAAGGCGACATCGCGAGAAAACCCGCCGATCAACGACCCCATGTTAGGAACGACATCACTGGGAATATAACCTGGATATCTGGGCCTGGGAAGTAAGTACGAGTGGTTACTCTCAAGAGAACTAGGAATGAGAGGACTTCTGGTCGTCTTTGTTGAGCTCGTTGCTTGAGGGACTTACGACGAACTACCATATCTTCAATTGTCCGTCACTATAAATATGGGGGCCTTATTATATATAATATTTTCCTTGCTGTATAAAACGCTAAGTTAAAAAATAATATTTTTTTTCTATAAACTACGTAGACGTATTTTGCAAGAATGTAATTTCCAGCTTATAGATTGAAATAATCTACAAAACATATACAGTCAACCACAAAACATATTTTCGCCCAAGTGTTCCAGAAGTGAAGAAAAGTATCCGTTCAATTTAAGTGTGCTAAATTATTTATTTGTTTTCTTTAATATATATATATAATTTGTACACAATCGATTTAAAGGTTAAATATTAAATTTTCTTCACATACACACTTTCAAGAGTAATAATGTAAGCTAATAAGGATTGGAAAAATGCAGAGTAAATACTAAAATACTGAGATTCTTGTGTATGTCAAGTGAGTGAATTCCCTCCAGTGACTGTGTCTATGTTGTAGGTTGTGGCAACGCTCGGAACTACCAATTCATGTGCATTCGATGCACTGGACGAGATTGGACCTGTGTGTCAGCAGGAGAACGTCTGGCTTCATATAGATGCTGCGTATGCAGGTAAGTGTTCCCACCACTTGTTACATTGAGCGTCTCGCAGCAATGCAACAATGAGAGCTGCAGTGTTGGATAACAAGAGATGATGTGGTGTTGTTTGGTGTGCAGGTTCAGCCTTCATCTGCCCCGAGTTCAGGCACCTCATGACCGGTGTGCAGTTTGCCGACTCGTTCAACTTCAATCCGCACAAGTGGATGTTGGTCAACTTCGACTGCTCAGCTATGTGGTGAGTACAGCCAGTCGCTGAAACTGAAGTCTACTGAAACTGTTTTGTCCGAAACTCAGCAGCTGTGTATTTATATTCACCTGAACGCAGCTCTGAAACTCCAAATAAATCTTACTACTGCACAAAGTATGCATGTTAGTGGATCATCAACACGGGATGTTACAAAATTGCGTGTCAATATTTTGGAGGAATAATCCTAACATGCAGAGAAGAAAAAAAAAAACGTGAACGTAGATCCGAAAATGTATCATTTCTTCACTACAGTTCAGAGTACATGACTTTACCGTTACAGAGCATGCGGGCTGGACAGTGTTTGCTGTGGAGCGGCCTTGGAACTATTCACGGCAATGCATACCAGGCGAGTCGTATTTAATTGTACGGCAGGAACTGTCCGATGTAGCATATCTCAGTTACATGCACCATGCATTGAAAAAAATGTGACCTGTAATACAGTAATGGGGCGTTTTCGGGCATATGTTCATGTCATATATTTTGCTCCTTTAGATGTGAAGATGATAATTGCTTCCACAAAATATTGTCATGCAATTTTGCTAGAACCTGTATAGTCAATGCAAGTTCTCGCTGTCATTGTAACTAACTGTTTAGATGTGTACAACTCCACTCAGCTCCTAAACCCACACTACTAAAACAAACAGTATATACTATCTGAAACCAGCTTAACTCTTGATTTCACACCAAGCCAAGCTGAAACAATCTCGCGTGACTTTAAATACAGCGCAGTGTTCAAAAAGTAATCGGAAGTGTTCAAGAAATGAATGTGTTTCCTGATTTGAAATTTTTGTATTAATTTCTGATTTGCAGTTGCTTCTTCGGCGTAAAATTATTATTCGTTATTCGATTTCTTGCAGGCTGAAAAATCCCAACGATGTGGTGAATGCATTCAATGTAGATCCGTTGTACCTGAAACACGACCAACAAGGTGCTGCACCTGATTACAGGGTAAGTAGTAAAAGTTGCATATCACCATTACATCATGTCACATTTTTCACTTAACACTTCGGTTCTTAAAAGCCATCTTTACGTGGTTCAACTGCACTCTTATATACATTTTCAAGCTCTACTAAGGAATGGAAATTTATTTTACATGTGTCGTTTTAATAGCGTAATTGTTTACAATTTAATTAGTATTTAACTTTCCCTCTCGGCCCTATGTATCCACTTGCATAATTGACATGTTCTACAGCTATGAGTACTGAGGTAACAATGGCGTTTATCAAATGCGCTCTCCTGAACATCAAATTGAACACATTAAGAAGATAACAGGAAAACACACGTACAAAGATTTCTGACATCTAAACTGTATGCATAACTTGTATTACCTGTTAGTGAAACCGCAAGCTACATCAGCCAAATAATTTACATTTTTAAAATGTAGGTGAAACTATTTACGAACTACTTTGATATTTGACCGTGACACAATGTGTCTCTCTGCAGCACTGGCAGATCCCTCTGGGCAGGAGGTTCCGCTCACTCAAGCTGTGGTTCGTGCTTAGACTGTACGGCGTACAGGGTCTGCAGGAACATATCAGGAAGCAGGTGGCATTGGCTCATCAGTTCGAGGACCTGGTGCGCTCCGACGATCGCTTCGAGATCATCGGCGAAGTCATCATGGGTCTAGTCTGTTTCCGTCTCAAGGTAAGACTCGAGGTAGTTACTCGGAGAGCGGAGAGACTATTTTGCATTTGTTCCTGTAGCACATAAGAGTAAGTGTTTCATAAATACGTATACAACACAAGTTAGTGTGGTTTTCCCGTGTGTGCCGCTATATCTTCGCAACCAACAATCTCAGCTTCATGTAGGTTATTATATGTGTATGGTATAGTAGCCCTTCAACCGCCATAGAACAAGTAACACTCTGGAACTACAGGGGTTGGATTTGGAGACACGGGTATCGTAAGAGGGTCAGGTGAAATTCGAGTGAGAGGGGAATTCCTGAATGTTCTAATAGTATATAGAATGTTATCGAATGATTATGGATGTCGGGGAAAACTGCAGATATTTCGAAATGTTCTAGAAGGATCGCGAATGTTTGATAATTTTCTATAATGTTTTTTAGAATGCTTAAAATGCTCTAGAATGTTCTAGAAAATTTCAGACTGCACTAAAATATTGAAGCATGATTTAGAATGTTATACAGTGTTTCAGAACATTCCTGATTGTTCTGGGCATTTGTTCGATTAAACGTGTTATAGATTCTTACCCAGGTAGCGCCGGGTACAACAGCTAGTCAAAAAATTAAAAATGTCTGAACCCATATTCCACATTTCCGATGGGAGCTCCGTGAATTGTTTTTTTCTTTTTTAGCAGCATGTCTGTAGAATACAAGCATCTAGAACTTACTATAATGTTTGATTGAGTAAACTGCGAGGATACTGAATATGATAAGAATGAAAATGAACAAAATGTATGTCAGAGTCTACAACTTTTTATTTGCGGTATACATATATTTTTCAGCCATTGTAGTAACTCAATACAGCCCCATAAGACTACTATACATCTCGAATATTACAAACGACTTCAGTGTTAAGAAGGTTTGGAACCACTGTCACGAAGGAAAGTATGTGTATAATTTCGAATTATCAAAAAACGAAAAACCCCTTAAGACATTTTCCGGAATCTGTTAAAAAAAAAAAAAAAAAAAATACCCTCCTAAACACATTTTTGCTCCGGTAACTTATCAACTGAAATTACATACATAAACACACTACTGCTATGAGAAATAAAAATCGGCATTAACAGCTTTAATTATTGCTCTGCAATTTCGTACAGTAGAAGCCTCAAGCTTATGTGCTGACTGAGTAAAGCATCTTAAAACCAGTTAAATTAAGTAAAAATCCAATTGAATATGCTATTGACTAAATTATACTCGGCCAAACTCTTTCAATTATATGCTTATTTAGAAAATGATTGGCGATTTGCTAAAGTAATTTACAATCTTAAGTCATTGCTCAAATTTTATATAAAAAGGTTTTGAATCAACGTGATTTTCAAATAACAGGTTCATTTTATCATTATTTGGTAGTCAGGTATTTTAATTTATTCAATCAAATACTAGGTTAATCAATTTAAACAAAATTCCGGAAGCTGGAAAGGATAAATCTCTATGGACCTCTGGCGTCATGAAACAGTCGAATTCCTGATAAAAATCCGAAACGAATTCCTGGTAGTTAATTGGTTCCGACAGTTACACACAATTATTACGGTAAAAATTCTTGCAATGAAATACCGCTATATCATAACATAGTACAGTGATGGCGTCTGAATTATCAGCGTCTGTCTCTTCGAACTAGGCGATTTCTTGATGTCCCACTAAACATTTTCTAAAATACCTAAAAATTGGGACCTCCAAATTGCTTATCCAGCTTTCCTGAGACCAGTGATTGGTGGCCTAATTCAATCCCTAACGTTAGGATGGCGTCGACAATTTTCGGATTATAGCATTGGCAATACAAAAATTGCGTCTACGTCCTTTTTTAAGCTGCCACCAATCTCCTACAGGACGGTCCTCCTTCCGGGAAGAAAGAAAGAAAGAAAGAAAAAACGTGAAAATATAATTTAAGACTTCCAACAGTAAAATTAATCATTCTAAGAGTGCCTGATTCAATGGTTACCATTAAAAAATACTTTTAAATAATTTTTAAACATGTGCTAAATAAAAATATTAATTATTGAAATCATAGCCATAGAACATGTGGCGGTATCATAACTCATAATTTGTATAAATACATGATATTTATGACAGGGCATTTTGCTAATCATTTATGTACTGAAATTGTTCTTAAACTACAAGGAAAATGTATGTAAATACAATTTAACAACAATAATATAAGTATCGGTAAATTAAACATTGAGATAAATAGGACACCCTCTTACACTGTGTCTGCAAGCACTTGATATACCTTAAGCAAACCTTCTTTATTGATAATTTTGACACTGTGTATTTGGCCTAAAGTTTCAGTGATCTGGATATCTGTGCATGCACGTCACACACACTTCGCACATCAACAATGATTACATAAAAATAATGGAATTTTTCTTAATACATTATTTGCCAAAATCACATAGGTTCCACTGCAGTTTATTGAGTGTTATTTATTTACCAACTTACTGTGAGTAGAAGGTTATGTGTTTGAGTTCAGTTCGCTTTTTTTGACTTGGAATCGAACTCGGGTGTTACAAAATACTTGTTTGAATTAAAATTTAACAAAATTATATGAATATTGCAATTTGTAAAACACTTTTGCACATTCGTTAATGTGAATACACAATTGTTTTTTTTTTTTAACTTTAATAAGATTAAAAAAACTGTGAAGTAAATTGCCATGTAACAAATTTAATGTATAAATAATTATTAATTTTAAATAATATTTTCTGGGTTTTTCATGCAGCAAGGTTAGTTGTTCTGCACAGTTGAAAATTTCTCTCTATAACAAGATATAGCCCTACTAACATCGTATGTAATGTACACATAGATCTCTTGAAATGTATCGCACTATGGATAACCCTGGTTCGATTCTCAGCCCGTCCTTTCTGGTTCCGGTTTTACACGGTTTTCTGAAATCGCTTTGGGAATGTATGACAGTTCATAACAATAGAGCATGGTCCAATACTTCAATGTTTCCGGTCCGATACGATAGATTCCATCTCTAATAACCTTGATGGCGACGAGACTTAGAGGTGATCAAGTGCGATAAAACTATATTTTTATATTTTCATTAAATAGTGTTGGGTTTTGAATACGATACTTTTGAGTACTGTTTCCTCTTACAAAACAATTTAAACTCTCACAGTTTTCTCATACCGCTGCGTCTAAGTCAAAATTCGCGTTCATACCGCCATGCAAATATTGAAAACCAATTTACTTATTTAAGTGAAATATTACCAGTGAAATATTTCACAGTGAAATACCATGCCGTGGGCTATGAAATAAAATTTTACCAGTGAAATAACATGTCATGGGTTATGAAATAAAATATTGTAACAAGTTTAGAGCAAAAATTTATATTTGGGCAATTCCCATTAGTTCTTTTGGGATATAGGTCACATAATTAGAAATAAAAGAGTTAAATTAAGTACTGGATTTAATAGCTCACAAAGCTACGAAATACACAAAACAGTACTAAACTATAACTCTCACAACACAATTACTTATGCACACAATTCCTACTGTGTCACAGACACATTAAATTTAACAATTAAAGTACAAAAAATGTTTACCATCGATTAATTAAAAAGTTCAAATCACAATAAAATTCAGTCGTATATCCAATCAACAATCTCTCAAATAGGGACAATGTACAACCTTATCAGTCCGAAGTGGTGATGGCTCACCATGTGCTGCGCAGCACCCGAGTGCACCGCTGTCTTCACTCTTGAGGTCTTAGGTTCGACTCCCGTCGCGCACCTCCTCTTCGCTTTTCAGCCCGCCGCAGCAGTCCTCTTGGTTCGCCCAACACTGCTCCGAATGTAGCCGCCTGCCGCCTCACAGTAGACTCTGATGTCACCAAGATGTCTTCACCAGTCTCTGTCCACAAGCATAGCACCTTCCTCTAGCACGACCAATAGCGAACACTCCCCAAATGTGCCGATTCTGCGCTTTTATACTCCTCGAAACAGTCGGGCAATAACCACATTACAGGGGTCTAAAAATAGACATTTCATCATGTTTCGGACGTGATTTGAATCTCGTAGGCCACTTCGCAGGGTAAAAGCGCAGTTGGGACAGGTATCTATGACGTAGCTTCGGCGTGACTTCAATCACGTAGCCATCCGGCTCGTGAATCATGGGCCAGTCCACAAAGTGTTACGAAATAGCGGTCGACCACTGGCCTCCAGGTACACGACACGCAACAATATTACCAGTGAAATATTTCACCGTGAAATAACATGTCATGGGCTATGAAGTAAAATATTTCCTGTGAAATATTTCACAGTGGAATAACATGTCACGGGATATGAGATAAAATATTACCAGTGAAATAACATATTATAGATGGGCTATGAAATATAACATTACCAGTGATATAACATATCACGGGCAATAAAATAGAAGATTAAAAAACCTTCCTGTGAATTATTGGGTAATAGTTGAATTTATAATTTCATTCCTGTACTTTGCGATTTTTTAAAAATTGCAAGTAATAAATTGGTGGTTTCTAAGTGTTATATTATGTTACTTATGTGATGATAGTTAACAATTAATAATTTCAATCATGCGAGTCCATTGGTTTTCACTATTTGCATGGCAGCGTAATATGCAAAATTGGAATTTGACCCAACATTATGAGAAAACTGTACTAGCTAAAAATGTTTCGTAAGAGGAAGGAGTTCTCAAAAATATTGTCTACAGAACTAATACTATTTCGTAAAATCATAAAATGTTAATATTAAACACATTTTAACTCCCTTAAGGCAACCGCATGCCCACGCTGCGGCATAGTCACGGCCGATAGAAAATGATTCGAAAACTGCTTAGCTCGCATAACTTGTCTTTGGAACAACATTCAAAGAATGTAACACACGTGTACGCCCATTTCAGGACCTCCTTGTATGTCTAAAGTCTACTTTCAGTTAGCGAAAATTGCGAAAATGGGTACTTTTGTGGTCCTTACGGCAGGAGTGTGTTCATGTGGCGACAGGCTAGACTTCTCAGTCCTGTACATGCACAAGCCTATTCATTGGCTTTCAACCGTACAAGCAGGTAGCATGCGATATTCCACCAATTATTCCTGGCTTGCAGTCATTAAATGTGTTTCCAAATAGCAATCGTCAAATTGCAGAAGTGACGGTGAACGTATACGTTCTTGACGTATAACGTGACTTAGGATGAATCCACAAAGCACTCTTGCTTGCAGCCATAGGTAGAGCCACTGATTTTTGGTGAAAAGAATTCTGCAACGACTTGTTTCAATGCCTTACATGCACACCTGCAACTATGGTTCGTGGTTATTGGCAGAATATAATAGGGCAGAGGCGTGGCTTATTTGACTACACCAACCAGAACAATGTTACCGCGACACCACACGTCCGTGATTTGCAGGTAGGACCACGAGACGATGA
>PNEQ01035822.1:0-12477 GCA_003012365.1 Medauroidea extradentata | reverse complement strand
TATGGTGATTTACAAGTTAAATTATGTTCGGCGGTGCTATCATTTTTATTGATATCGCTATCGGACAGAAATCATTTCTTCATTTAGAAGAGGAGAATATTGTTATAGGAATAAAATTACAGGAAAATATTTATGAAACGTTTTCGAGTACTTTCGTTGTATTTTTTAAAAGCTCTAAAAAAATTTTGTAGCAGTGCGGGCCTCACCGAAAATGGTGGGATGTACGTAGGTTATACAAGTACCGAGCCACGTAGAGTACTAATTAACATGTAGCTTATATCACTATCCTTGCTCTCGTCACAGCTCTGAGTTTGGCAGCGCCCTAATGCTGGAAGTTTATTTTCAGAGAATCCTGTGAACACTTGTATTTCAATTTACTTAAAATAATTTTTATCGGATTACATGCATCATATTAAATGACCAAGAGCTACTTGAATAAGGAAATGGGCACGAAACGATCTTGTATGTGCATGTCCTGAGATCACAGATGTGACAGACGCTGAAGCAAATTACTGCCCGAGACTGTGTGTCCCACTGATTCCTTCAAGGACATCAAAATATAGAAGCCTCCATGTCGCAGTCACATTGGCTAGTTCTCCAGAAATATTGCACGTAACAATATCAACCACCTTAATTTGAAGACGTTGATTAAACATTACAAAGTACCAAACTGACCCTATTTCCTTACTATTTAGGTATAAGATAGAACAGCACAGCACAACGTTGTGTAGATTACGCTTGGGTTTCCAGAGTTCAAGTTAATGAATGGAAGAAACTCATTTTGCTTGCTTTGCGATGTCCATGTCCACTTTTAACGTTCGTAATCTAACCACTCTACGAAGGAGATGAGGAAATATTTGTCCATGTTCCATACAGCCACAAATCTTCAAGTGAATAATAAGTTTCGGCAGGATGCGCTATTTCTCTGATATGAACAATATCAAGTCCACGAGAACTTAGTGTTTGTTGATTTGCATCTACACAGGTATTGTCATTTTTAAAGATTGTGTGTAATGTGCGTACTTTATTTAAATTAAGCTACGGTACCTTGACGTCACAAGATTTTATTTACGTTATTTTATTTAGTTTGATTAAATGTTTACACGGAGAAAAATGTTTGTTCCAGTTAACGATGTATACGTTTGTATGTGGCGGAACAAGTATGTATTTGATCCAACAAAATCTTTGTTTCTTTAGTAATATATGAAATGTGTCAAATATTGGTTTGGTTGTTCTAACAAAATGTACATATAATTTTATTAAACACTCTTGTTGAGAGAACTAAACCTTAGTGGCAAACAAATATTTGGTTGATTCAAATTTCACACGCTTGTTTCGCCATATACAAAGAAGTACACGGTTGAATGTACCAAATATTTTTCTCCGTGTACGGTTTCTCTAAGCACTGAAATGTAACGGTCCTGTTTTTCTTTTAAAATTTTTATTTCTACAGGATGTCTCCTCTCCAGAACTGACCCTGAAACCGCACAGTTCTGTCAATGAAAATCGACGATCACGGTTTTTCTTATTAAAAAGAACAAAGCTTTGCAAAACTTTTATTTTTGTTTGTGTTGATAGGACGACCAGCACTGAAACTTTTATTTCGGCATAAATTGAAACCTTTCCGGGGCTTACTGCAAAATTGTGATACCTAGCTTCTGCTACAACGATATCTGTAACCTGATAAAGACAGCATCACTTGTTTTTCACATTCATAGAAACCAGAAATTTTCACGAAAAGATGTTCGTCTTACGTGCACATCTGGGTTGATCCCTCTTTCCACACACATGTTCCGTTCTGTGCACGTGGTTATTCTCCATATTGGTTATTTCTGCTGGTTGACCACAGTATAAGTCATTCAGATTCAGAAATTAAGCCTATCATCGAACAAAGCGTACACACCTACCCTTCTCCATATTCTTTAAAGCAACGTGACGTGTGATAGCTGTTGTATTCATTTAAATAATATACCAAAAAAAATCATACTTTACCAAAAGTGTTCGTAAAATTATGTGAAGACATTTATCAGTCTAGCTACTACAACAAGAATGTGGCACGTCAATAAAGCGGTCTAATTTTTCCAAATGCCTGTGAAGAATAGTGAGGCATATTTTGATGAGCAGTGTTTGATGTCAAACAAAATAACCTTCAAGCTTGTCATATTTTACAAAATATTGTGTATTTTTACAAAAAAATCTTGGGAAGTGGTTTCCAAAAAAATGTTTGGTGTCATTTCAACCAATTATTGTAAAATGTACAAAAATTTATTTGTAAATGGACACTTATTATTTATAAGTATGCAATTTTTTTTAAAATCAAACATACATATTTGTATATCGATACGCATTCTGCAACGTTCACAATATTTTTGTAAACTTGCAGACTTTTTTTGGAAACGTCTTCCCAAAACGTTTGTCGTAAGCGTACAAAATAATTTTACTTTGTAGCCCAACAGTCTTTATTCAGTGCAACATGTTAAATTTCTATAAAAGAAATAGTCTCAATTTCCATAGTTTTTACACTCACGTTGAACGTTTCACAATTTTCTTTTTCGCCATTGAGCATAATCCTTCTCAAGTAACCTGCGACTTAACCGACATCATCATAAGCACTGTATGAAATATCCTAATTCCCACATACAAAGAAATTAGCCTGTTCATTTTACAGAGCTTAAGGTAATAATATATTCTCTTATTTCTTTTGTAAACGACATATTGTAAAAAGAAAACACACTCAAAAATATTACCGAGAAGTTTTTACAATTTTCTCGGAGAAATTAGGTTCACTGAGATACCGGCCACCGAACATGCAGTAACCTGTCATAAATCTGACGAGAATCGATACAGACTAAACAGAAGGTATTTGTGTGCCGAAGTAGGCATGTTTCTAACTCTAGACATTTGGAATTCCCGGAAATACACGCACCTATTCTGTGATAGCTGCTTGACCTGTCCACCGCGCCGAACCAGGTACACTGCGACGCTCGGACTGCTCTAGTGATCCAATGAAATACGCTAACTTGTTCACTTACATACCAATATAAAGCTGAAAGAATGGACAACAAAATATACTGGGCATGTTTTTCACGTAGACGTTTAGTTTTGCTGATAATCGTTGTCGAATTTCCACAACATTGATAAAATAATACATTCCTTCACTTTGTTGTTTTACGGTGTATAGTTAACTTAACATTTTTAGGTATTTCTTAACATATTTACGTAGAACAGAGTTTTTAGATTTTTTGAACTATTTGTTTTAATTGTACGGTAAAAGTTACGCCTCATGGCGGCAGTTTAGTATAACGCTGCACTAACGCGTCACTTATGACTTTGTTGCACGATTTCGATGTGACGCACACGGTTTTGAGCGGTAAAGTTTCGATATGTTATTAAGCATGTTTGACTCTGCAAGTGAGCCAAATTTCAGCTTTGGACAATTTTTTTGGAGGTTTTGGCCGAAAATGGTCTTAGATTCCTGGGCTATTGTAAACTTTATACTGACCTGAAAACTTTCTCCGTCATCTTAATTACGGCGTCATTTTGCCCCGTTTGTAACTGCTTTAGAATTCTGCATTTCGCTAATAGAGTGCAGCTGATGAACTTTAAAACATCACAGAAGTGAAATCACCCCACACGCCTTTCAGTATGTTGTTCACGATGCGTATTCTGGAATAGAGAATACGTCTAAAATATGTGTTATAACATCCGATTTTAGGTGTTACACTAAACAGAATCTTCAGAATTATAGTAATAATTGTTTATGTCCTTATATGGCCATAAATTACATATTTTTAATTTATAAAATATTTACAAAGCAGCGAATGTCCTCTTAAATTTTATATCTGATATTGCTCATTTTAGAAACATTCAAAATTACCTGTTACAGTAAATACATGAGATAAAACCATATTATATTTTACAACATAACAATCAACCTAATACGATAACAAACAATTCTGTATAATTCACTTATGCAAAGTAACAATATTTGTGTTTATTTTAAAATGGTTTTCAGGGCTTTTTACGTTGGACTGTTTAAACATGTTCTTTATCAGGCTCTGTAAAGTTTTTGCAAATTAAAATCTAATTTCATGACGGTACATATGATTTGTGAAAGGGGGAAAATGATGCCTGATTCTGTGTGCATGTTATGTATTTTGTTATAGGACGGAAAAATTCTATACGAGAATAACTCTTGAAATGTTTAAAAGAGCTGCTCGTTTACCAGAGAGTTGCGATGCAGGCCGGGTGTTATCCACTGCCTGCAGCCTGAGGTCCGGATATGAGGAGATGTCAGTTACTGTAAGATTGCTTCATTGTTTATTACACTCTTCCACGTGGACTTCGAGCCAGTTACAAACTCACGGGCCAACCACTTCGTTAATTGAAAATGGCTGATGGTCAACATCATCTAACACAACAAATATTCCAGACTAACTAACGTAGTGCACTTCTTGAGGGAAATTGACCAACATGGCAGGTTCTTCTAGAAAGACAATTCATCAGAACCAACTAGCGTGTTTAATACATGTAAGTTAGTCTACATGTAAAGTCAATCCTTTATCTTAACACAAACAAATACTTAAATCGTATGTGGAAATACCTGTGCTGTGTTCCCGACCCGACGATTTTCCATGGCTTTCCTTCCGCAATTACTCTCGGACTGCAACATTTATTTGACATAATTATATATGTCATCTCACTGGTGCAGCAGCCAATGAAAGACTAGCCGAAGGCTGAGTGTATATGACTATGGAGCCTAGTCTGCAGGTTCTTAAACTGGCGTAAAGTTCGGATCCTACTCATAGCTACAGTTGCTACCAATCATGATACTGCACCTACTCGTTACTTCGTCTGTACAGACACTTTACAACCTCGCGGTAACAACTACACTGGTTATGCAAAGTTCTGACGTAGATAACCGCCAATAAATCAGCTGTACTGCCATAAACAAAGACCGCTAGCTTTCATACACTTGTCCGATATTTCCCGTTGGCTCACAATGGACGACTTGAAAAGAGGCGGAGCTTCAGTCAGGTGTGGGATACAATTCCTATCTCCATGGATACCGCAGCCGAACATAACCTTCATTTAGTTGTTTGCCTTCACATGTCCCGGATGAGATGTACGTCAAGAAAATTGTTTATTTGTTTGTAATTTGCCGTTTTTTCAGGTAAACATTAATCTTATGTATCTGCGTATCTTAACCATGAAATTGCAACTAATATTTTTTACCCTTGCCTTCAAATCTATGAATGTGCAACATTTTTGCTTTCTGAAATTACCAAATAACAAATCAGCATGTTTGTAAACAAGTTTTGTTTCCCACAGTACTTTTCCCCTGTTGTGACGTCAGGGGGCGTGTACTTCAAGTCGTCCATTACGTGGACTGCCGTAGTGAATGTTGATAGCAAATAATTGAAAGTTTCCTCTCAGAGTGACCGATCGTCTAATGCGGCTACAGCCGTAGTTCATCACACCACGTAAATGTTTTGTCTAATGAGATCACAGACCGAGTTCAAGAACGTACAGAGCAATGAAGGCCAGTCTCTACTCACAGCAACAAGGGACAACTCCGACAATGACTACAAGTGCGACCAACAGTCTCAGTACTCGCTTTATACAACAGAAGTCTGTTAAATGTTGTCACACTGGTGTTTGTAGAACAATATTGACAGCTAGGTTCTTACTGACGAGCTTTTTAAACATTTGGTATAGCTAAAAATTCATTTTTCACTCGATAAAGAAGTATTTTTTTCTGAGACGCATTTACGTTTGCTTGGATTTAAATAGTAGGTATTTTATTTACTTTTTATAATTTCAAACTTAAATGGTCGATAAATAACAACTTAGCTACCCGGTTAAAAATGCAGAAATTACTGAGTTATTACGAATTTTAATTGACGTGATGTAATTTTCTAATATCACACAACTAAGAGAACTTCTTTAGTTTGGGAAAATCTTAACGCTCGAGAGTTTTCTTGCAATCTAATGTGTGTTGATGGACATACCTTTAATACGAATGTTGAAAATTGATGTCCAAGTTTGTTCGTTTTAGATGCTACAGTTTTATGTTTGCAAAATAAAATTACGATTTAGAAAAAAAAAGAATTCGTATACATTAGGTATGCATTTCCTGGGAGATAATTGGAGAAACATAAAAGTTGAGTAACTAAAGTTTGCTGTAGTAATAAAATCGTTTTTCCGCTTTGAATGTAATGTAGCTAGGACACAATGTGAGTGGCTGGAGCCTGGGAGCACTCTGACCCTAAGGTCGTATATTGCACGCTCTCTGCTTGACTTTCCACCTCTACGTGCAAGGTGCTCGGCTCAGTTAGTGTGAGTCTTCTAGTCGATGGATGACCCTTGTTAAACCTAGTACACACTATCCTTAATTATCTAATTCGTGTCTTACTTAATACAATCTTTGTAAGAATTGTGCAGTAGAAATGTATGACTGGATTTAGTTTTTAGGACACACACCATTGCGATGCACGTGTCTGTCATATAAAACTACACAACGTAAGAAAACATAAACAAACTAAGAAGGTTTAATTATGTTTACTACTGTCTGTAGTTTTCATTGACAGACACCTGCATCACAAAGGAGAACGTCCAGTTCTTACTTAATACATATACTTACTTAATATATCAACTTCGATTGAACTTTCGTAGCATAATTCTGTGGGAAAACTTCTGTGTTGTGTACACGCTATCACTATATATTAATATATTTCGGTACACAAAGGAGAAAACTATATTAGTGATGTTTGTCATTATATTGCCTAAAGAACAACTGTAGAATTCGTGATAACTACTCCACGTATGAAACATGGGTGTATTTGCCAGATAAATTAAACAATCATGTATTATTTAGGTTTCGGCGGTAGTGTGTTCAGTATGAAAAACGTATTATATTTCTATTCAAATTATATTGGCAACCCTGCTTTCGTACTTGGCATGCGCGGTGGCTGAACTGTTCATTGCGCATGCGCGTGAACATACACTACGATGACAAATAGGACTGGTTCTATCTGTGAAATACGCAGGGAATTCAGTCTGGAAGGAGCGTAGTTGACACTTGTACAATATGTACGGAACTATATGCTGAATGTGTGTACCGGGCTGTAGATGTTATAAACGAAACACGATGGCGGTGTAGAGGGAGGGTAAGAACTCGTGTTTGCTGGTTGTTATCTTATCAGTGTGGAGTGTGAGGGACGGCTAATCACGGAGTACAAATTTAACTCCACGCACGAGGCCTACTACACGTGTACAGCTTTCCCTCCCGAGTCCCAAACCTCAGCCATATGTCGTCCATGTGTTGAAAACATCACCTCATACCTGCCTGCAGGCAACTAACTAACTTATGATAAATGTGTAGAAACATCTTAAACCAAGTGTTTTCAGTGAGAAACTGACGTTTTTAAGAGGTCACATATAGTATGGGACATTCAGATACGAAATAAATAACCGACAAATATACTGTTAATTTCGCAGATTTATTTTCATCGCCACTTGGTTCTCAGGCTGCTTAATATATCGCGATGTTGTACGAGATACAATTATGTGACAATTACTGCGTTTGCTATGTCGACAATTGTATTTTTTAAAGCAATATAAAGGGAAAAACCCAACACGTAACGATCTGCTTTTAATTCTCTGCCACCTGTACCGTTCCCATCCTCCCGGTCAGTTTCACGTATGTGTATGGCGGCCACATGTGCGAAATATAGTACACGTTCCTCGTTGTTTGTACTTCGCACCAATCCCTAGTATACTTCACGGTGTTCCATACTATCACATTACGTACGTGCGTTTACTCTGAAACACAAGGTACTTAAAAAGTTTTATCAACTCTACCAGCTTTTATGTAAGTGGAAATTATTATTTTTTAACTTTCTATCTCTTAATAAATTTCAGCAACGCCTCATTGAATTGTTAAATAATAATTTACTTTTTTATATATAAGTTGCTTGACTATGATAAATAAGATATAATTTTTGTATCTTCCATCAAATACAAAAAAAAAACTGAACAATGGAGTTTATTCTCAAGCAATCCAAAAATATTGCTATCATAAGTGCTCAAACATGCAGATAAGTCTTCCGATAAGCTAGTTGTAATGAAACCTTCGGAAAAATAGAAGACGTCTACTCGACATAACAAAAAAAATAATAATTTTTATTTTGTCAGGCATTTTTAACTTGAAAACATTACCTTGAAGACTTTTATCTTCAGTTTAAAAATAACACATTATATTACTTTTCTACAAGGACATATTAGATTCAAAATTTCGCTGCTCCTGAACTTACACATAGTAAAACCTTGCACATAAATGAAAAAATAAATACAAAAAACATGGCATGGCGTACTTCATGAAAATGTTAACAGTCATGGAGATATTTTCACATTTTAAATAAAATTTTTTGAAATAAAGGAAAATTTCAAATAGTTTCACAAACTGATTGAACACAAATCCTATTTCCACTAGTCAGAGTTAGAGTACGTCACAGTATTTGTTGGTATATTTTCTTCTTGTGACTTACTTGAAGTGTCAGTAACATAGTGTTTACTACTGGTAACTCCTCAAACCAGCAAACATTTTGCCATGCCGCAGGACGAGAAAGTCGCATGAGATATTTCTTACAGCTGTAATATTAATTATTAAATGCAATATCCTGAAATGTTTGCTACAAAAGAAAATAGCCTAGCGGGTTTACTCAAACATAGAGCCATAAGAGCAGTAAGGGTGACTTTGGTATTCACATATGATTAACCACCGCCTCTTTGTTCGTTCCCGGATTGGACGATACCAACGAACGTCTGTGTGGCTTGCGGCGAACCTACATTACTGCGACACAAACAATTACACTAAATTATGGAATAAAGTGATGTGTATTTTTCAATACTTTGCACGAAGATTATCATTATAAGAGCCGTATGAATCAGTCCGTATCTACTTGGCCCATTTCTCGCTTCATAAGGAGAACATTCATTTTGGTTTATTGTAATCTGCATTAGTGTTTTGCAAAGAACAAGTCATTGTTATGTTGTTTAATATGTGATCTACAATTTGCTATGAATATAATGGTAGACGTTTATACACAATGGCAAATCACATTTATTACATTCAATTAACTAGCCTAAATCATTTATGTTAAAACTTGTAAGGCAAACTCTCGCATTTAACATTAACAGACACAAATATGAAATAGAAACGAAGGTTTTTTTCTAAATAAATATTTTAGTGACTTACAAGAGAAAACAATTACTACTGCGTAGTTGTGAAAAAGTTCCTCATAACTTAGTTCATCGATGTCGTTGACATTTATAGACTAAACATAACGTGGTGGTGATGTGGTAATTGGTTCTTTGTACTTGAGCTTCAATGTCGACAAAAAGCATCAATGTTGTAAACAAAAAGCAGGTAAATTTACCTTTTGCCAATGAAAGTGTAAGTTGTAAAACGGCCTCTGATACATTAAGCAGTTTTGAAATAGAAATCTTTCTTCTGAAACTCTGCCCGTAAACTTCGCATATTAAGTACGCAGCCACCTTTTGAAAACCGCTAAGAAATGTTCTGTTAGCCGTTAAACATATCGTGCATATGTATGCAGTGAGTACCAGAGCAGCTAAGACTCACTGGCGAAGAGTTCCTTGCATGAATTTAAATATTGTTGTCCATGTTTAACGCCGAGGAGCATTTCATAACTCAAACTCAACAAAGAAAATAACAGTAAACATAAATCTTGCATGCCGAAATTATAAACGACTGCTTTTAGCAGACATTTGTTTGTTACTGAACTAAACGTTTGGCCCATTACAAACAATATTCACAACAGTGTGACGTCATTGTATGGAACACTTACCCTCCGCATCCCATATAGTAGGGAACAGAAAAATTGGGCTAGTCCAGTAACGTGCATGCTTGTTATATGCATGCTCAAGTCCCGTGTATTGCCTGTAGTTCCAGTGAATATCAGCAGTTAATGCACAAATGGTCGGGGCTTGAATGTATACAGGACAGCGGATTATAACAAGCAGGTTATGCAACTCGCGAAACATCCCTTTCCCTACTTTATTCGCCGAATGCTTTATAGAGATAATTAGGACCTTAATATAGGGTACATTGACTTCACCAACATTGAAAAAATTAAATATCTTTTGTCCTTCCCTGGACTATCTCGCTAGCCAATACTTCTGCCTTGGAAGGTGGTATGAGGTGCAGTACAGTGTTCCAAGTGTCTGTTAGCTGAAGTCCACTGCGCCGTAGAGCGTCATCTCTCTACATGCACATAGGGGCCTGGCACGGGGATAGCCTTGTGGCTTAGAGGCTCCGTTAACAAAACGACACAGTCTATGTAATGCCATAACAACATATATTAAAGACATAATTGTTATAGAAATATATGTTCCTAAACTCAAATGGCTGCACTGGACCAACCGACTTCGTTTCGTATTTTCCGTAACAGTAAAAAATCTTGGTCGCAATGGACGCCACATGAATGTGAAATGCTAAGTACAAAATGAGAAGTTGTGATATTTGTTTAAAATGTCATTATTGAACCATAAATAAAGAAATGTAATCACAGTCAATCCTGTACCCTTTCTTAGAAGCCGTATATACTAGATGTAAATGAAAGTATGTTACAAACTTCGTGTGGTGATTCCTTGTCGAAAATGAAGTACAGTTACGTACGACGACTTTTCACTTAGCACACTTCGTAAGGGAGCAATACGCCCTCGAAAAACGAATTTCAAACTAGTTTATTGGTACAAAATCGTAAACAACATAACATTAAATCATAATTCGCCGGATACTGTGTTCTGCTAACACTTATCGACAGTCCGTGAAAAATGTGTTTCGAATAACTTACACCGTCATCAAAATAATGGGGGTGGTCACCCCATTTCCGGCTTAGACGTTGGTGCCATCAGATTTTATGTACATGCAATGCTATAATTTGTATCAAGAGACCCCGATGAACAAAAAAGGTCATCTTGTTGTTACACTGTAAAGTGAAGCATTTACAAGACAATGGGCAAGACAGTGTTAGGGGACTGCCACGTAGGCGACGCGTACTACACAGGTGGTGTGGCTGAACGACGCGGTAGTTAGTAACAAACGCGTACCCCACGCTAGTTTGTAAACCTACAACGCGTCATGGGCGATGTTGTGTGAGCTACGAACAGTTACTGATAGATGGCTGGTGTAACAGAACAAATTTGTTAGTAAATGTTGCGGGGATATTGAAATGTACTGCACACGTGTAATTATTCTGCACAGTAGTAGTACGAAACCAAATGAAGTGAACAATGTAATGTACACAAATTAGTATGCGTGTAATGTAATAAGGGTAAACATTGGAGCGCACAATTCTACGTATGCCAGTCACCATTGAGGTTTTTCAATATAATTCCCTCCGTGATGAACAGACGGTTTTGTGTTCTGTACACTGTAAAGAGTAAGTTGTCTGAGGCTTGGCCCTGATGCATGCACACTCCCCAAGTCCTCCTCCGTTTAGCGTGTAATGCATGCCGGAGTACCCATTAGACTGCGACGAGGTACACTCTGACGTGCCGGGATATGTGGGATCGTCATACTATTCACAATAACTGGGTTGCAATCAAAATCAAACGTCCGTGAGACAGTGAACATGGAAAGGTACGGGCATGCTGAGCTAACCAATATGGTATTGATTTATGGTGAAGTTAAGTGCAGTGGCAGGTTAGCTGCACGAATGTATCGTGAAAGATTTCCACACAGACGGCACCCGGCACATACTATTTTTGCACGAATCGTCCAGCGTCTTCGAAATACAGGTACTCTCCTGCCACATTCCCGGAACTGTGGTGTTCATGCAACAATGCGGACACCACGATTTGAAGCGGAAGTTCTCCCCCGAGTCGAGGATCAACCGTCAACAAGTACCCGTGTTATTGCAAATACGGTGGGTGCATCACACATGACAGTATGGAATGTCTTGCATGAGCAGCAGCTACGGCCCTATCGCGCATGTAGGGAGCAAGCATTACTGCCACGTGACTATCAATCCAGACATGATTTGTGTGCATGGTTTTTGCAGCAGACAGCTCGTGACCCAGAGTTTCCCAGGTATGTTCTCTTTACAGACGAAGCGTCTTCCACACGTCATGGTGTGTACAATGCTCACAACAGCCATGTGTGGGCTGAAGAAAACCCACATGCCAGGGTTGTGCGATTCCACCAAGAGAGGTTTTCGGTCAACATGTGGGCGGGTATAGTCAATGATACCTTAGTATAGAGGGACAACAGTCAAAGCGATGTGCGCAGAACCCAATGTCAGACGACCGTCCCTTGGGCGGAGCTTGTGAAAGAGGAGGGGGTCAGTTGAGCTGTCAGGCTTTTTGTCCTTGCCTCAAAAAGAAAGGAAAAGGAGGGGATGGAATGTGGGGTTGGGAACCTGGGCGAAGGTCGTACCGAGGGGAGGGGGA
>PNEQ01035811.1:0-120125 GCA_003012365.1 Medauroidea extradentata | reverse complement strand
TGCAGCAGTCACCAGACGCACTAGGTCGTTAGGACGGAGTAGTGCTCTGCTGGAGATCTTATCGCGCTATGGAATTCCTCTCATAACTGAGCGAGAGCGGAAACACGGGAGGGAGACAGAGATATGGACTAGAGGATGGTACCTGTGGCGTCGTCACGCGGATTTTCCCAAAACTCTAAGGGACCAAGGCCCGTTAATAACGCAGTGAATTTCCCTTGACCAAATAGAAACTTTTAACTATTACGTGAAACATTTTATGGCACAACCGAAGTCATGACATATGCGCTTCGGCAACGTGAATAGGGTTAAACATGCGATCTCTGGAAAATACATAGATACTCTTGGCCACGGGAACAAGAAATATTATCTCTAAGAAAATTGCTAGACCTAGACGAGGTACTCGTAGGCTGAGGGTTAATGTCTCACTCATTTTGTTACGGGAACTAAAAGGCAGATTACCCGCATATAAAATACTTCCAATGAACCACAAAAACTATATCAGGACAAGCATTAAACCAAACTACAGCATAATCAAAATAATATATAAGTGGCCCACTCCAAGATAATTTATCCGCGGTATTTCCAAACATCTCTCCCAACGGCACTATTCTAATCTTCATCACTAGAGACACTAATACTGGGCGAAAATAATTTTGCCCCATATTGTTTCAGTAAAGTATGTGTACAACTGCAGCTGTGCTTCAAGGTCAGTGATTGAATGTCATTAACTATCAGCATCTTAGGCGTCTACCCGCAAATCACTGACGTATTGCGTTGCAGTACTTTTATCATCATTGGCACAGTCAAATTGGCGACGTGTCTACTCATAGATGCAGAGCTACAGTGCATATGTGCACTTAAGCTCCTGAAACCAGTCGGTGCAAAATTCTTTTTGCCAAAAAATAGCTACTCTATTATTTATCGTACACCGAATACTATCCCAAATATTACCATAGACTACTATCTAAGTGGCGTGGCAGTTAAAACAATCAGAGACTATCAGCGTCAGGAAATGATTCCTCCGTAAAAACCGGGAGTTGAGAAGTGACTTTTTTTTTTTTTTCGCAGGGTCGAAAAGCAATTTTTGTGTCGCAGCAGAAGACGTCTTCACAGCTGATTTTCCGCGACGAGTTTCCGTCCACGGGGCAGGTCGCGAAGCTCTCCGGGGGTCAAGTTTGTTTCCTGAGGGCCGCCACGTCGTGGTGTGCGCGAGGCGAAAGCTTCTTGTTCTTGTAGAGCTTTTATGGAGAAGTTTCCTCAAAATAATTTCCCGCCTCGCTGCTAAGGGTGGCGAATGGAGGGGTGTTGGAGTGGTGCGAGAAGGGTAGACCAGGGCCAGAACGGGTGGGGAGACAAGGATAGAGGAGGTCCCCAGGAAATGGGATAAGTTCCCGGGAGGGAATGGGGACGAGGGTGCCAGGGTTCCCGAGTCGAGAGAGGAGGCGGTGAACGAGAGAAGTTTCGGGATTAGTGTCTGCGCCTGCGCCGAGGGACTCTACGGAAGTAGGATTACGGCCGGGTCGGCGCTGTCAGTTCTGTCTGCCGACAACCTCCCGCTTGAAAACTGCTCTGCCTCCTGTCACAGCTGACGGAGACAGACGGGTCGATTAGCTCGAGAATGTTGCCGAAGCCTGGTTTATACAATGCCAAATGATGAACTCTAATACCCTCTATTATAAATACGTTCATTTCCTGATTGGTAAACAAGAATTATACAGTAATAATTCCTCCCACCAAGGCGATCAGGGTTCGATTCCCGGTGGGGTCGATCCCCGGATTTTCGCATGTGGGAATCGTGTCGGACGACGCCGTTGGTCGGCGAGTTTTCTCGGGGATCTCCCATTTCCCTCGCCCCTTCATTCCGGTGCTTCTCCATACTCACCTTCATGCCACCCCGCACCAGCGCTGAAGACCTCGATGTTAAGCGATGATCAAAATTTCTCACTCACAGCAATAATTCTTCACGTTCTGTGCAGAGCTATTTACTATAACTCCTTAGGGTGGCGGTCTGCCCCCATGACGCCGAGAGATGTGTATAGTTTCGGCCGATAGACGCTTATTTCAAAACCAAAACAGCTCATTGCGGGTGAGTGATGTCTTCTTTGGAATAAATACAATCTAACAAACACTACACGGGTATATAACAATTTTAGATTGTCAAGTAATTAAAAAAATAGATAAATAATAAAAAGTATAGACATCCACAACACACCTTTTGAAATGATACTGTTACTGCCCGCGCGCCAACTCTGAGTCTCTGGCGTGTACGTACTTTTCTTCGTAAACTTTTTGTACGCTACAGTAACACAGTATCAAACACGTCCTAACTTACGACGCTACTACGGCTAGCATGTGTGTCACATGCTTTTGTGCCTCGTTGTGTTATTTATATATTTACAAATACCCGCCAGAGACTCAAGAGCTGGTGCGCGGTCAGTACCACCACTTTGTTTTTATTTCACATACATCCGGTTAATACATTTAAGTACGGTGTTACGTCCTTGTCAGAAAGGGGTTATTTTGTACATTGGCATAATGGACACATGTGGAATAAGTTTCGTAAAACGTATTTACGAAGGCCATCACTGCACTATTAACTGTCAGCCGACGCAACCATGCTCACGTGTCCGAACTATGGCGTGTGTTTGGGTAGGCCTATACTTGATTTTTTTCTCAAACATGTAGTCCTACCCTAGAAAGTTTTCGTGCTGGACCCCAACCCAATTTACAGTGGTAGCTAAATTGCGCGGTAAGATTCTTCTTTTCTAAGGAAAACTGCTACACTTATTCCCAGAGATAGAAAGGAAATTTCACGAAAAGATTTTTGCAGCACTTTGTTTCAGTGCCTTACATGCGCACCTGCAGCTCTGTTATGTGGTCAGTGATTGGTAGGGCCCTGTAGTTTTCGCGAAAAGATTTTTGCCCCACTTTGTTTCAGTGTCTTACGTGTACACCTGCACCTCAACATCATGATTATCGGCAGAGTGTTTTGTGCAGAGTTATTATTCATTTGACTATGCCAATCAGTACATGGATAACTGTGACACAACACGTCTGTGATTTGCGGGTTTAACCTCCAGACGTTGTATGTTAAGGCATCCAATACTGACCACAAAGCAGAGATGCAGGTGCGTACGTAAGCCACTGAAACAAAGTGGGGCAAAAATCTTTTCGCGAAAACTACAGGGCACGTAAAGCACTGAAACAAAGTGGTGCGAAATCTTTTCGCGAAAACTACAAGGCCCTAGTGATTGGATGCAGTAACACCCAGCGTGTGGCTCAGTCAAATTTATAACGACTCTGCACAAAAACACTCTGTCAATAATCATGAAGTTGAACTGCAGGTGTGCACGTAAGAAACTGAAACAAAGTGGGGCAAAAATATTTTCACCACACATTCCCGTCCCTACTTATTCCCAACACGTAGGGACCTGAAAAATGAACTTTTATATATATATATATATATATATATATATATATATATATTAAAGGTACTAGCTAGAATTCTAGTAACTGTTAAGTTCGTGTCAATTTCACATTTGGCCGTTGACTTATTTGACACCTCGTGTAAAAAAAAGTCGCTAATCCATTAACAAACATGTAACTAAATCCAGACCCTTTCACTGTGTCAGCGAGCAAATAATTAAGAGCTACTGTTTGTTTGATCGCACATATATTCTTGGAGGCTAACTTACAGGTCAGTGAACCCGCGAATTATTCCCGTCTCTACCAATACGTATATCGACGGGGAAAACATATAAAACTATGCTTACGTAATTTACGAGACGCAGCACGCTTAAAAATACAAGATTTTAGGGACCCTCAAAATTGCTAACAAAACAACGCTTTCATATGTCAAAAATAGTGGTCAGATTCGTTGAAAAAAAAAAACAAGTATAGAAATATGCGTTGGTCTTACAAAATAAAAATGAAGGGTCGTTGTTAAAAAGTTTCGTAAAAAAACAAGTGCGAAAACACTGCATGCCGCGCATAGAAGCGATGCAACTATCGTCGAGTGTGGTAGTTTGAACTTTATCGCTTACCTGTCTCTAGGCACAAAACGCTGAAAATTACGTCCGATCGGATACATAGACATTTTAAAAAGTGTGCGTGTTTGCGAAACACTGTCATAAACTTAGCATTTAATTTCAAGAATCCTACAATGGTTTTACTACAACGTAAACAATACAATATGTTCAACTAACAACGTGCCTCGGACATGTCCTCATAAGTTACGGAGTAACTTTATTTTGATCATTGAACGATTATTTCAATGTGTTCGTATTACAAACTGAACCGGTTTTATGGACGTACGCCACTGGCGATAGCTCGCAATGGTTCAGTTTATAACTGCACATATGTGCCATATAAAGGGCGCCCCCATCCCGCCTAAGAGGCTCAAATAGCGACAGAGCTATAAGGTCGACCTTGAAGCGCGCATCAAATGCCGCATAGCAGCTACGAGCTAAGCGTAGAACTAGCGTGCTATACTGTATCCATTCCAAGGTTGCAGCAGAAATAAACGTTGTCACAGGTGAGTTCTCGACCATTGGTTGGCTGGTTAGTTAACAGTGTCGTTGCGACAGGAAATAGGTCCTACGCTAAATTTCTGTATTTTAGTTCGGGATAGGTAATTTTATCGTTTAGTTGCATTTTTTAACCCTCTGTAATATAATATCACTCTGTGCACTTGAAATACTGTATGTGCATGGAATGTATTAACTACGACTTACGCGACGACGCCAACGTCCGGCGTGATTCCATTTCCTCCACAGCGAGGCGCGATTCCGTTTCTCCACTTGTCGCCAGTCGACAGCTCGCGAGACACGCGGAGGTGGTGCGACGGTTTGTTGCACAACCAATGCCGTTCAAGCGCGGGAACAGGCGGAGTGACACAAGCTGCAATCTTGGAATGGATAGAGAATAGCTCTGGATTTCCGCCGGTCCAGTTTTACTATGGGACTTTAGCAGTGACTATATAATTTTATTAGTGGAACCTCTGAATACGTGATTCGGAATAAAGTGAGCACTCAAAAAAGCCCTGATTAACTTTTTTTTTACCAGTTTATATCCTTCCGCCGAATGTAAACATAAATATTGCCACATGTTTTTATTTACATAGGGTCGTGCAATGTTTACAACTACATTAAACTGATCCGATAAATGTTATCTACAATATTTACTCATTTAATGCACGGGGGCTGAATACAAGATGCAATCAAAATTAATTCTAGTTATAAATACCTGCGAGTTAACGTCTTATAATCAGTGGCGGCTCGTAGGTTGTTGCCAGGGAGTGCACAAGTTGCCGAGAACTGTACACTCGTGTGAGGGTGCCGCCGTATACCAATGACCGTGAAATATGTACTGGCTACTTATTGTGTTGTGACCAGTCAGTAACAAGCAGCACACACACACCAGCATGTCAGTGGCTGTAGCGTCAACTAGCGCATAACCATATACAGTTCTCAGTAACCTGTGCCCTCCCTGGCAACAACCTACGAGCCGCCACTGCTTATAATATTGGTTTCTGTCCATCGACTAATTGATACAACACGCACTACTGCCGTTACGAATCTCGTAAATGCCGACATAGTTTATTTGAATTTGTAACTCAAAACCGCCAATAAAAACACACATGACACACGCAACTCAAGAATTCAAGTTTCGTTCAGTTCTACTGCCACGAACAACGACGACGCACTTAACAGAAACAATAAATAACGCATTTTCTAGGCTGGCAAACGTAAAACAAAATTTACTACAGAATACCGATAGCTTCACATCATTTGGCAATGATATTCATAGTTATTTCCAAAACTTTTGAATGTGTTTATACGCACAAAGGACAAACACACGCATGATGCAACTTGGCGAAGCGGCGAGAACGGAGAAAACCTAACTCTGATGCCACCTGTCGGTGGAATTTTGAACTGTCTGAAGCGCGGAGCAAGCGGTAACGTGCAAGATGACCTGAGGCCGGCGGTCGAGTCACATTGTCCTGGCGCCCATTAGTCCAATTATACTGTAAGTAGAAATTTCAACAAGATCATTAATAAATATTTTGATGTATATTAAATACAGAGATCGATTTCATCTGATGTTCTTTCACAAATCTTGTATTCAAATACGAAAATACACGGAACTATATGCGATGAATTGCTACCAACCATACAAGCAGTAAAGTAACTCCTGCTAATGGTGACATATGCAGAAATAGCTAGTAATTTTTGTCAAGGGTTAAATATTTAGTGCTCACTTTATCCCGAATGACCTATATAAAAGTTCAGTGCACGTCTCCACCTGCGTTTCATCTGCATCCGGTTATTACATTTTGAAGAACGGAGCCGTTTTTGTTACGTTGGAGGGCTTAGATACCGTGTTTGTAGTGAGCCTGGTGTTTTAACAATGACCTTTCGACCTGTCCGAAGTGTGGTTTCTTTTCGAATGTTGGCACAATGGGCACATGTGGAATAGTTTCGAAAAAAAAAAACCTGTTTGCGAACACACTGCAACACATTTTAAGCCTTAAAACAATATTTCCACAGATACGAAGCTCTGTACAAAGAAGAACATGAAACCGCAAATAGTGAGAAAACTAGCCTAAAATCGTTCTCTGGGAAACAACAAAATTTTAGTTTGTCATCGCCATCCGGCAATTTTGTTGGGTCAGTAGGGTTTTATTTACTCGGAAACTGATATTTCGAAGAGAAGAAGAAAAATCATTTACCTTCGTGTTTCCTGTGTACTCAATAAGCTGCCAGCGTTTATTTAGGCTCCTGAAGAACAGCTACGTTCAAATCAGTAGGCTAAATATATTTTCAAAAATATCCCAACGCCGGATGAAATATTGGTGCCAGTGGAATGCTGGTTGTCATGGCAACGCACATGAGTAGTTGCCGAACAAGATAGCTTAATAATAAGATACGAGGTCAGCCTGGGGTAGAAATAATTTCAGGTGAGGCGAGTAAAGTTTTCTAACATTCAATAAGTCACTAGAACAGGTTCTGGATCAACTCATGGCTAACCCTGCTTTCGAGCCGGGTAAGATGTTAACAGACGAAATTCGCCAAATCGCGCGGGAAAAAAAGTGCAAACAGTAGACATAATCAAGGCAGTCCAGTGAAAATGTTAGCATACAGCTGAAATATCGGAAAAAGGCACACGGAACGAACGATACATGAAGTATAAACATAATAAAACGTATTCAACTAATGTTGCATTCGCTAAAATATTTAGGCTTTATCCGAAATATCTTTGTATATTGCCAACATATCCATACTTGGCACCACTAGCGACGTATGAAGTATATATTAGCATTTTCCGAATTCTCAACATAGTAGGCATACACAGAAGCTCTGTCTTTCACAAGTAAACGAAGTGGCTTTTTATATTTTGCTAGTTACTGATATCGCCGCTAGAGTCTAGTATGAATAAGTGTGGACATGACGGAACAATATGGACAAGTACGCACCAGAGGCTATACTTAGTAAGCTAGTGCATACTTAGCGTGTATGTACTGCCTATTCGGATGTATAAAACAGGCAGGCTTATTCTGAATTCCGACTAAGTTATATTAAAACCCTGAATTGCTTGATGACGCAACGGTAACACATTGGACTCATATTCGGGAGGACCCGGGTTAGATCCTCTGCTCAGGTCTTCCTGATTTATTTCGGTTTTCCACGGTTTCCCGAAATCGCTCCAGGCGAATGCTGGGATGGTTCCTTTAACAAAGGCCACATCTGACTCCTCATCCTAGCTCCTGTCATTGTATCAAGTTTTGTGTCACCGTCTATAATTACCTCGCTATCGACGAGACGTAAAGCCACGTTATTGGAGCAAACCTGGTTGCGGCCAGTAGCGAAGCGTGGACGTGTTCCAAAGCAAGCAGTATGATATCAGACTATACACTTTGAGCAAGTGACAGTTGTGTTGCTGAGACTTAGGTGTACAACTAGAGACTGGAAAAAGTCGCGGGTTCGCTGACTTTTAGGTAGAGGAAATGATTTTTGGTGAAAAGAATTATGCAACATTTTGTTTCAATGCCTCGCGTGCACATCTGCAGCTCTGCTTTATGGTCAGTGATTGGCTGTTTTTAACTCTCGACGTATTTGGAACATACCCGCAAATCGCAGACATATGTTGTCGCAGTGACGTTGTTCTCATTGGCACAGTCAAATGAGTGACGCCTCTACACGAATGCTCGCTACCAATGACTACGTACCAGAGCTGCAGATGTACACTGAAACAAAATGTTGCACGTTTCTTTTCACCAAAAATCATTGCCTCTACTTGTAGGCCAGCTTCTAAGAATATCCGTGTGCTCAAGCAGACAACAACTGTTCATTGGATGGTGTCGGACACAGTGAAACCATATTGGGCTTGCACTTAACTACTTCTTTATTATTGGCTGTGCGTCATCCAGGAGGTGTCAAATTGAGCCAAGAGCCAATTGTGAAAGGGAAAAGAATTTACAGTAGTTTGAATCCTAGCTAGTTCCCATATGAAAACGCGAATTTTTCAGGTCTCTATGTATTACTGAGAATTAGTTACTACTGGCTGAGAGGTGTACCTGCCTCTACCAGTCAAATGGTTTCACAGGCAACTAAGAGTGCTGTACAGTCACTGCTAATTACTGCTTGACCTAGAACACTTGGCGCTTCGCCACTGGACTGAACAAAACTACATAACCGTAGTTATAGAAGCCTAAGGTAAGCAGAGTGGCAGGACTCTGGCAGGGGGAAGAGAGGTAAGAGGAGCTGCAGTAATGAAAGACTCGCGTGTGTCGTGTCCAGCTTGCCCGCACAACAATCCGCCCCGCAAGTGGCTCCCTGGCCAGAGATAAAAGAAAGGTAATTTTTACTCGCGTCCTCTTCCTTCCTTCCACCCCTTTCTTCCTTCCGCTCGTAACTCACACTCCCCCTCTCTTTTCTCCCCTCCTGTTTTTCTTTCACAGACCTAGGGCGCGGGGAAAGTAAACATCCTACATCACGACATCTGACGGCAGAGATAGACGCACGGGTGGCTATCCATCATGGAAAATGACCGCTCTACACTGACACGAACTTCTTCAATTAAACTCTGCCCTATTCTTTTCCATAACGAATTTGAATCACTGCCAGAACGCGTTCATTACAGCTTACTTCCGCATCCAACACGCATAGTGCGCACGTAAGGTATAAAATAAATAAATACTCCTGCCAACAAATTTACACAAAATATTTCAAGTAAAGTAACAAAAGAAATAATAATAGTGGACACATCATATATAATTAATTATATTTTTTCTGTGAATTCTCGCAAAAACTACAAAAAAATATTCAGTACATATGCCCCGGCCACAAATATACACTTCTGGCAGGCACACACACAGTATAACGCTGTTATATAATTTTCAAAGGGATCTGTGTACAAAAGTGTTATATGCAGAGAAATGTTATAAACAGGAATCAATAGTTTTACATTAATAAATGGATATTACTAAAAATGAACTTACAGTTTCGCAGCTTACGTCCAGTAAATTGGCCTATAATTAGATTAAATTTTGTTGCAGTTAACGTGTCATCAGAAACATAATCAAATACATTGTGTGCATAACATAGGCTTTCCTACTTGTCTTCTGTAAGTTAATGAACGTCATCTTCAGGATTACACTAGCTAATTTCACTGAAATGCACACTTTACGACACTCTCTCAAACATGAATCTGTTTCTATAGTTGTCTTTAGTCGAAAGTTTAGTTACTCTGTCTAACATAATAATGTTAAGAAAAATTTTGCATGAGTTGTGGTTACTGCCTCAGTAGAACGTGATGTTACATACAGGAAATGAAATGTACCAGTGTCGCTATAAGCAGGAAACGAAAACATTATGCTTTATGTAAAATTGGTGGGACCAAAGAAATATTGTTATATGCAGGAATGTTATAAAAAGGTTATATATAAGTTATATATATAACTTATATATATATAAGTTATATTTAAATATAACTTCTTGACCACTTCTAATCCGTTGGATTGTTAATTTGTTGAACTGTTTGATGAATTAAGTATACATAATGTAAACTATAATTACTGTATTTGCCGTGTGTATTATCCCGTTACTGTTTTTTACTGTTTTCACTATGCTTCTATACGCATACTTTGTGGTAAACTGTTAAAGGTTTGTCAAAACCGTTGTCTATCCATCCAAAATAAAATAAAAAACATAAATAATTATATTTGTATATAGGTACATATACACACACGCACACACACACATATTTTAGTGACAAAAATGTTTTCCCCAGAACGGGCGGAGATACGGATATACACACAAAGACTGATTTTTACAGACGAAGCCAACGGCGAAGGTAAACGAGGTGAAAGCATGGAGCAGTGCAGCATGCAGTAATGAAGGAGCGACGTAAACGGCAGATACACAAGTAAATAATCTGACCAGCGCAGCGGCATCGTCCAACATGATACCCACGTGAGATAACACGGGTCGACCCCGCCGGCATTCGAGCTAGGACCGAGGTTGTGAGCGTGCGAAAGTCTTCAACAGTGCGCCAACATCAGCTTGTAACCAGAGGAGTGTGCAATAACCAACATCTTAGCTCCAAGTATAACTGACATTCTCCCAACAGAACGCTGAATACAACTTATTTTGCGCTAACGGATAGCCACAAAGAAACGCGAGTTTTTATAGTCACTCTGGTTTCTGGTACGGTTTTTCATTTATCATAATTTAAAACTTCAATTATCAACAAAACAAGGAAAACAAACAATTTAATGAATTTAAAATTTTACATAATAATCATATGAGCCTTGTGCAACGTACAACCCGGACATTTAAAACTATTTGTTATACTCGATGATAGGATGTTTTAAATTCACAAAACATCCTCGTTAGACCCCTGCGTAAGATATTTATTTACATACATGCAAGCTTAGGAATTTTTGTACACTTTCGAATTTTATGCGTGTAGGATTTATAAAAATATATAAAAAAAACGTGCTAATATATCCAAAATACAGCAGTAAATAAATGTACATGTAAAGGTTTGACCACGCAAATTTACAAATTCTGACTGTTAGTGAACGAGCAAGCTTAATGTCACGGACATGCGGAGAAGATGAAAACCGTTCTACCTTGTTTTTAGTCCGTCGTAACACGGTCAGTCAAACACAGAGAGCCGATGAAATATGTCCAATTCGACGAGCTACCACTCACAATTAAAAAATAACACTGGGAAACAAAAATATCATAGGTTCCCGCGCAGCTACCATGTTATTTTGCTGAAGCTAAACTTACGACGAACTTCACTGAAGTCGTCTGGCAATTTTCTGTGTACATCACTGGCAGTAGTTAAGCAGTAAAGCTCCGAAAATAAGACAGATGACAATAATAACTTTCTAAATAACAAATATACTGCGAAGAACATTCAAGTTATCAATAGAGAGTTGCACATACGTTTAGACTACACAAGATTAACTATGCTCAACAAATATTAAATATACCACTTCAAATGTGTTCTAAAATAATAAAACCCTCCATAAAGAAACCGAAAAGTAATCAGGAACACCAATTTTTGTGTTGATATTTTATACTTTACTGATTATATATGTTGCAACCATTCGTAATAATTTAATTTCAATACGAATTGTTACACCAACATATTGCTTAGTATATGTCCTAGCTTTAATATTAAATTTTTAAATTTATATGTAACGGGTTTCAGATTATATTTCATCGAAACTGTCATACAACGGTCAAGTACACCTGCGCAGACAATACAAACTAACGACGGCCATTCATATTTCAAGAGTATCTTTAAATTAATTCTAATAATGAATGATTTAAGACGATTTCTCAAAAAAATATTTAAAAATTATAATTAGCACTAAACGTCTGCAGCTGCTACAACATAAAAAAAAATCTTTAAATAAACCTACACATTACTTGATCGCTAACTATTTAGATATTAGATTGTTGTTGCCAACATTACCAAGTGGTAGTTACTTTATGTTTAGAGAAGTGACATTTTAAAGTAGAACTTCGGGAAGCATTACATATAAACATTATGGACAAATTGAAAACATTGTATCGACTTATTTCCTACTAACAATTTACGCACTTCATACTGATTTATCATATACACGCACGCACACACACACACGCGCGCGCGCGCGTGAGCGAGAAACAACTGGCTATTACACTTGTAAAATATTTATAAAAAATGTAAATGATCGGTGCTACACTCATTTTATTATAAGGGAAAGCGTAATGAATCTAAACTATTCTGTGCCATTCATGCTGGTTTTCCATCTGCTATAAAAACACCATGCGTGCCGTCAACACCCAAGTTTCCCCACATGCAAAAAATATTAAACCAGACGAAAAAAACAAATGTATATTACAGACCATAACAGCAACTTTTACAAGCGAAATACCATAATATTTGACGGTAAAAATACAATTTAGCACTCAGGGCCGTTGCTAAAACCACGCCAGAGAGAGCACGGAAGCGAAACAATTTAATGATCGCAGCACAGGGCGCAAAATAAAATTCCATCCTTTTTACACGCCTGTTCGTACAACTAGAGGGAGAAGGATGAAGAGAAAGCGGTTTTTTTTTTCGAGATTCGCAAGAGCGCAAGTGAAAAAAGTTTACCATAACCTCGTTGGGCGAGGACACACGAGTTAGAGGAGGAGGCAGAGAGGGGACATTTCGCGCCAAACTGGATTAGTTTGGACAGCAGGGGTAGAGCAGTGGAGCAGACTGGAGCCGTGTGTATGTTAATCTGGTTCAGGTGACTCAGCACATACGACGACAACATAGTACTCTCTTCTGTTTTAACGCCTATTTTCCCTCGTATCCCTGGTATTCCTCTCACACACTCGCTTTCTCTTATTCTCTGTTATGCGTTGTTTACATATCTCAGAAATACTGTTATTTGCTAATATTCTTCACGTATACTGCAACAAATATGCTATCACTTGAACACAGTGAAAGTAAGTCTGAGACACCAAATTTTTACAAAGAGAACAATTTTGTACAGTCAACAGTATACATGTGTATATACGACAAAACAACCGTGCATACGTTTACTCAACCACATACAAGCTTGCCTGGCTGATTTTGTTCCCTCAACAGGAGGGTTACGTCCTGTTAAACATACATTTTCTTAGAATATCAAAAACCATTTTTTACGTGTTTCACAGATATTTCAGCCAGTAAAAATTTTGTTGGCTAAAATACAAATCCGTTTCGCCATACGCAAACGCATATGCCTGACAACAGCAAACCTTTTTTTTTTGTAGGGTGAACCTACCCTACTTCGTGATACTAAGACTTCGAACTTCAGTAACAGAAACATGTTTAACATTCTAATTGTGATATTATATTTGATACAGTGGTCACTTATTGCCGAAACTGTACATGCCTGTTCTCTGTTGGCGACCTAGTGAACTCGGTGTACAGAGCCTTCCCAATGTTGTGAAGCCCTCAACATGGTTTATCACGATATTATGTTATATCACGATATATGGCCAGTTTACCCTATACGGTATTAATACTTGCAATATAATGCCAGCCAATATTACATATCACTAAATTGTCGCGTAAACCTATATCAGTGATCGCAAAATCTAGTTTTTACAGTTAACAACGATACAACTTGTTAACTATCGTCGTCATGGATTGAAACATAAAAATAAATAAATAATGGATTAAGTATCCCATGGAAGTCAGTGCATTTCCCTTAATATCACGAGTTAGTGCGTGGCATAAACCAGGTTAACTATTTCCCAAGAGTACTGGCGGAATTGATTAATCAATCTTCCAAACAGACGCGGGGAAAATTCATCTGTCGCACAGTACCTCGATGGACAGAACTCAGAACAGAAAAAAAAACAGGCTTAAGTTTTTGCGATAGTTAATTTTACGCCTAAACGAGAGCAGATATCAAAAATCTGTCCGGCAGTTTTGTTTAAAATGGTTTTAGCCGTGACAGCTAATATTTTTCAATGGTAGAAATTACACAGTTTCGACAAAAAAAGTCATCTAACCATAGTATCGTTAGTTACATAATTAGCTAAAACCGTAGCATTTACTGCCTTTAAAAAAAATCAGCCAACATGGAGAAGATGATGTTAAACAAATCTGCCAGACAGATTTTTTATATCTGCTCTCGTTCAAGCGGAAACAATTTATAACGCTAAAAAAAAAGTATAAACTAGAGAGCATGGTCTTAAAAGAAGTACAGACCAAAATAAATGTGAACAACGAAATCAAAAGTGGAACGTAAAAAAAAATTTCCTTAGTAATTTTCATTCAGTGTATGGTTTGTAACTTTTTCTTTACAAAAAAAAAAGTCCTCGATATTATAAAAAAATTAAATGCAATAGAACACTTGCCCCCAAAGCTTCGAGATTAGTAGTAATCTAGAATAACAGTTTCTACGACGTCCCACATTGCACTTCCTCAACTGAAACGACAAGGTTTTTTTACATAATGTTATTCACTTACCCCCCCCCTTCCGGGCACATGCCCTTCTGTTGACAAATGGGAAGTTCATATGCTCCACTGAACTGGACCTAACGACACATAAATATTATGTCTTACTTGGGATTCGTCGATTTAACTAAGCTTGGTTGATTATAACACAAGGGCCATGTTCGAATCCGCGGTAAGATACGAATACGCATTATATTTAAGGGAGTATAACTCTGGTTGGGTGTTTCCTTATTCCGCCAAATTTTTTATCGAACCATGAGTACCCAGCAAGAAAAAGAAGAGACGCCAAGAAGACAAAACCTGTAGGATTCGGAATCGATAAGCCTTGCGGCACGAAGGAACTGCACATACGGCTTCGGTAATATACCTCATTACAAATACTGATAGAATTATTGTAACATTTATATGCGATTCGGGATAAAGTGAGCACTCAGTGGAGCCCTGATAAATCTATATTTTCAGGCAATTCTCATCTTTCCGTGCATAACGGCTAACAACGGATGTCTAACCTCTCTGGACACGTCACTTAACGTTTGCGCGTGTAAGATAAATTGTTCAGAATGTATGAACTTACATAGTTTAGTAAAAAAATAGTTTATTAGTAATAAAAAATACAATCATATCGATTTCGGTTTATTTTTATTTCAGTATTGTTGAATTACATTAGGAAAATACATGGAACTATATTCAGCAATCTGCTGCCAACCATACAAGCAGTAAGACAACTATGGTTAAGAGGCTAGTGTTAGAGAGAAAATATGAAATTACTTGCCCTTATGATGAAAATAAAAAAAAATCAAATAATAACATATCAACACCGAGAAAGCGCCGTTTTAAAGACATTATTGTTGTGAAAATTAGATAATTGTAACACGCAGGTGTGCCCTTGCCCTAAAATAACAGGTTCCGAAGTTCACGTGTCATCAGCCTACCTTGATTTCGGTTATTGCGTTAATTTTGACCATTAATTTGTAACATTAATTTTCGATGGAATTATTTATGACTCTTGAAAAACTTGTATACGACTTTCTGGCTAGGATAGATGTCTGCTTACAGATTATGTAAACTGAAGGACACCGCGGGTATTATGACAGCATGTTAAGAAATACGTGAAAATATTTACTTCGGAAAGTAATTCAAGTTGCCAACTATTCCAGATATATAATAAAAGACATTTCTGGTAACTCGACTCACAACATTTTGACCTCTAGTAAACTGATCACGGAAAACTATTATCGATAGCAAATTCATTTCACTACCACCTGAAAAGTAAAAAATGCCGTGTAAAACAAAACTCACATCATTTCAGAATATATACGTATCACAACAAAATATTATTTGCATGTATGAAGAAAAGTCATATTCAACTTTTCTTTGCTTCTATTAGTATTTTTTGCACCGTTAACTCATTATGGATTCTAAAAAATTCTAAAATGTGGGATATATAGTGTCCCGTCCAATGTCCATACTGAATAATTAATTTAACCCTGAGACACGAGAAATCCCGTACAAACGGGACAGTTGGCAACCGTAAAAGTAATATGCCCTGATTACACGATACTGAAGAAGAGAGCCCCAGACAGAAGTTTTTCGTAACACACGTGCCAACGGGCATTAGGCATTCGCGGCAAAGCGAAGAATTTGAAGACCCAGACATAAATCTTATTGTACCTATCCACCGTGTCTTAATACATCGTAACATAAAAACCACCTTGTGTATATAAAACATAGCCGATACTCGTAGCGTAGTCGGTTAAGCGGCGGTCTACGGTGCGAGTCCTGGGTTCGAATCCCGGCCCGGTCATGGCTATTGTTTAGTCCCTTTATCTCATTTCACCTTCAACGGCTCTAAACACCTCGCTGTTAAAGAGCCTTAAAACACTCTCACCTCACCTCTTACAAAACATTGTGTTTACACTCAATCAATTCTTTAAAGTTAACCTATAATTCTCTTGCAATGATTCCGCATGACAAATTAATGAAAGATTCCATTGTTATTATTTATGTCAAGCAGTTTACCAAGAATATACCCTATGCTATGTTGAAGAGAAAATTTTGATAATACAATTTGAACAAATGTTACTGTTCAAAAACTGAAAATACAATAAAATTGTCTAACACTCCCCCTTAAGGCGCCTGCCTACAGGCCCTGTGTTTGTGTGAGTGAGGCACGGCGCCAAGGGCGATGTTGACCGGCCCATCTGGTACGGTACCACCTCTACAACATGACATTAACACGGCGTGCAGTGGTATCGTAGATCACTCGCCTGACTGACACGTTCAGTGGTGAGCCAACTTTTCACTGGTGGAACGCTTTAAGCAAATTCCTTTGCATGCTTCTAAAGTAATTTTACACCAATCCCGTGAGTAGCTTTTCAGGTAGAACAGGTTGGAAAAACTGTTTTCAGACATTTTGAGGGGCTCCGAAATGATTTTTCTAATTGACATAACACTATGAATCTACTTTACAGTCATCGTTTGAAGTGTATTTTCTTTTCTTACATTGAAACAATGGACACATGTAGAATAGCTTCGTAAACAACGTATTTACGAACAAATTGCAGTACATTTTAAACGTGTGGTAGGCGACGCACTTAAAAAGCACCATATTTCACATTAAAATCCAAAATTTCCCGGGGGAGGACTTCAATAAACATCGCATTCAAAAGGGTTATCGGCGTTCAATAATCAAATTTCCAGGTTAGAAACCCCACCCTTCCTTTTTACACAAATCGTGGTTACACCATTGCTCACAGAAACAACTTGCGACTGCGCGATACGGCCAGTTTCGTGTTTCTCCAGTGCAGGAACAACATGCAAATCTGAAGCAATCACGCAGTTCCGACACCGGCCTTGGGTTTCATACTAATTGTCGGGAGGGGAGAAAGACTTCCTCAAATACACGTGGTAGTTCAAGAAACATTAAATAATTTATTAGTACGTGTAATCAGGTAGTTAGTACTCAATGCCAGGACGCAAACAACTCATACGATACAAACAATGCAAGAAGTAATCTTACGCCGTGTCGAGCTCGGATGAGAAAGGCTTTCACACAATTTAAAGAAAAATTCTGTACTATAAAATGTTTGCCAAAGTCTTAAGTTTTACGTTATGTGTTATCAGGCAGGAATTTGTAGCCTAATTGTTGTCCGTACTGGAAGGCATTACGACTGTCTTTTATATGTTTATCAATGTCAATACTTTACTGAACGGGTTCGAGTTAAGTAATAAAAAAATTACTGAAAAGGTTCTTGTAACTGAAGGCTGCAAAATCAGGTGAGATGTGCACGCTGACATGCAACACCTGGCACGACGATTTCTTGCACGGCGAGCAAGTGTTGCGGGTTGCCGCTCTGTGCGAGCTCAGAGAGAGGTCACCTATCTACCACTGGAACCCTGAATACTTGCTTTACGAGGTAACCTTGAAGTGAAATATTCGGTTTTTTTATCAGGCTTAAGAGGGCGTGGTATATAAATAAGCGTTGAATTCTTCAATTGAGACCTAAATTATTTAAAGTCAATACAGAAAAACTGCAAAACAATAATCCTACATAGTGATACTTGCCAACTTTATGAGCAAATATTTATCCAGAACGATGCATTTGTTAAGCGAGATCTCTGATGCTGCAATGAAGTGTACGAGATTTCGGCGTCAATTGTTCTTCAGATATACGTTGATCGAGAAAATGTTTTCCTCAGAAAGTTGGCAAAAACTTTTGTCTAGCATTGCTATTTTATTAATTAATTTTCTTTTTGACAAATTCGCTTCGAGAAACTTACAATTATGAACTGATGCTTTTAGCGCTCAATTATACACCATGCACTCATAAAGGCGCGGTCTACCATAGTTTTCATCATCACGTTTTTAGTTTTCATTTGTACCAGACATTTGTTTTCTTATTTTAGACACAAAATGTGTCTATGGCTCATACGAAATTTTTTTCTCTCTCATAGTTCCAGCGTAATGGCTTCTTAAGTGAAAATTTGCATGTTTCCGTTTTAAGGACTAAACTAAAACCAAGTGACATTCCAAACTGAAAAAAATTCACAGTGGAGAAAGACATCGCAGGCTACAATATCACGTCCATAAAAACAAATAATACGTTTTTTTTTGTGATTAATTTAAAATTTTAAAATTTAAAATACAAATTTAAAAAGTTTAATTTTTTTTTTAATTCAAAAATATTTTATTTTGTGGTTTAACATAATTGTATTTATAGCCTACAGCATCGTTATTCACTGTGAATTTTTTTCAGTTTGGTATGTCAGTTGGTTTTTGTGTCGTCCTGAAAACGGAAACATGCCAATTTTGGCTTTGATGAACTATTACGTAAAATCTGTGGTCATCAGAGACGATTGCACACTACTTTGCACAAGAAGAAAGCTAGGAAAGGAGTTGGTCATAGCCTATGTTAAGGAACAATCCCAGCATTCGCCTGGAGCGATTTCGGGAAAAAATGTGTAACAGAAATCATGATGGTAGGTGCTGAGAATCAAACCAGGGTCCTCTCAAATGAGAGTCCAGAGTGTTAACGTTGCGTCACGTCACTCGATTAGTTGTCTGGTAATGTCTCTGGTTTAGCAACGTCCGACTCTCCTTGACTGTCTTTGTTACCTATCCCGAGTGATAGCAGTGTACGACGGATAGCTGCTGGTGTCTTCATCATCTTATACATTGCTGATCAAGACACAGAATAACTAAGTATAAACAGAAGCGACAAGGAAAGATTTTTCATTGTTGTTATCGCACCAGCTCTTGGGGCGTACAGGAATATAAACAATACCACGTGGATTATAGACATTGGATATTATAACTATTTGTAGTGTTTGATATATTGTAATGAGTTTGCATTTTAGCTTAATATTTGAAAATGGCAAACATGACGATTCGAGGCTCAACATAAGATAATAACTAACTCTACTAGAAGCGACATAATTGAGCTTTTTAATCACTGTTATTGTACTAGCTCTCGGGGCTTACAGGAAAGTAAACAAACCCGTGGTTTAAACAACCGCTTGTATTTCAATAAATACTGCATTTTGTTTGTATCTCAATTACATACTTAGAAATGGTAAATGTGACGTTAATTACGCGTCAGTTTCCTCACAGATAATAAAATACCTAGGTACTACCAAACTGCAGTCTAACCAATCTTCTACGAACTCCGACATCCTGACAACCCAAAGAGAAAACGAGTACGATAAAAATCACGTCTTGTCTCTTCTCTTACTACTTCAAGCTAGAGGAGAGAGCTTAGAGGAAGTTTCTCCATGGACTATAAGTGGGTGCCTTATCTTGTATGCGTGAACGGTACGGAGTTTCAACTATCAGCACTTCAGCATTTGTGGAATTAGTCTACACATTCGTTGCTCTCGTAGTGGATGATTCAGGAATCAAGAAACTCAAAGGTGCTGATTTCAGTGAAACTATTTGTTTATTGCAAAATCAATTATAAAACGTAATGAGCAAGATGTCAACTAAGGGCAAAATTACTGACAATTGTTAGAGAGCGGGAAAACTTGACTGTTTTCTGGGTTTCAACGTACGTTCAGCTTATCAAAAGGCAACTTATTCACACTCGCTTGTACGTGGAGCAGTTACTTTACTTTCACTTAGTCAGTATGAATCCCGCTATTGAACTATTTGATGCATGTTATTGGTCTGCAGACAGTTACGCTGTGCCAAACATATATTAACAATCATACCTATTGCAAGAAACTGCAGCGTTAGCAAACGCATTTCGACACAAAAAACTTTCGCAATATACCATACTATCTAATAATAGTACACACTAAAATGCTGGTAACGTATACATTGCATTAATACACTTAAATGCTATGTTCTCAAGAAGCAAGTATTCCAAGCCTTGGAAACTAGGCGAGTTGTACTGTAGGGAAATTCTAGGAGATTATGCTTCAGTGTGATGTGTAGGTAAACGAACTACAAAGTCCTAAGCAACCTGTATCAGAGTTTGGATGCCTTGTTAAAAGTAACGAATAAATAATCTACCGCTCGATCATCCTGTAAAACTATACTATCGAGCACCGGTGACTGGCCACAATAAAGTACTGTTAATATGTTAAACGGCACAATGTACTCTGAGACAACCGTCTGTCTGAGATTCTGTTCTTTGCTAAGTTCAGTTTTAGCAGCCAGGATAATTTCAAAGGGTAGTTGCGAGACAATAACTGTAATGTAAACACACACCTCGTGACACAAGGTCAATCTGGGAGAGCTGAATAATGGCGTCCAAGGGAGTTTACGGCAATTATAAAACGTCATCAAGATCACTGGGAGAAGTAGTGATCTCTCTCATATGAGAGTACATAGGCTTACGGTGACAATACGAATATCAATATTTTAACTTGCTCTATGTGTATATATATATATACTATACATATAATTCATATATGGTCATACAAACATACACGTCATGCAAGCAATCTAGGGAATTACAACATATGAGAAAAATGTATTTCTTATTTTGTATATGAGTGAAATAGAAAATAATGCTATTGTCAGCAATGTTTTAATACATCATAAAACTTTTTAATATGATACATTTTTGGAGAATGGCTTGGAAAATGGAGATGGAAATGAAGTGTAATGAGGAGTGTTATGTCCTTGTGAGTCACGATTTAATTTTCATAATTACAACGTACAGTAAGAACTCTTCTTTTTTCCAGAAGGACACACTTTTCTCATTTCCTTGGAGTTTGGTGTAAAACGAGGTTTTTTTTTTTTTTTACGGGAAACCTGAGCTATAATTTGATTGAATTTTCGGATGAAAATGCGTCTCATTTCTTTTACTATACTTCTTCAGAGGACGGGATTCAGTGGTTGGGATGATTTTAAATGAGAGTTCGAGGTACAGCTGGAACAGTTCGGTACTCGTTTTTACCATTTCGACCAAGAATGTGACCTGGCAAAAGAACAAGGTTGGCATTACACACCACATGCCATGCTACTTATAGAGCGAAATGCTCCGAGGATCTAATCTATTTGTTGCCTAAATATGATCACATGGACCACCAATAACGGACAATACTTGTTCAGTAAAAAAATACATATATACATATACGTGTATGTCATGTATAATATCTACAGTAAACCTATCTTAAGATGGAGTTTATTGTTGCAAATAAATATCAACACTTGGATATAAATGGCCCTGGGAGTAAGTGTGTGTATGTACGTATATGTGTCTGTGATACGTGCAACCCCGAAAAATTAACTCACTGTGTCCTGACTCATCCTGTGACAGTAACAATTTCCTGTAGGCACTTTCCCGCCGTGGCCCCTGTGTAACAATGCCGGGTTAGTTGCATAACCATACAGGCGTTGGGTAGCGCCGCTGTTTTACCGAAAAGGGTGGCCGGAAAGAGTTTTACTAAACGTTATTTCATGAACAGAGACAAAAATATGATACAAAGTTGCTGTTACGAAATACCATATGATCGAAATCCGGCATACGTCATTTTACTATGTGGTGAGCCGATTAATACGCATTCCATGTCATCAGGAAACCGGTTTTCTTATCGTCCAGTACGTATCGGTATGATTTTTGTTGTATGTCCAACGGTTATCAATAGTTTTATTAGAATATATTCTTCACATCCATTTTCACGTAGTAGTTACTTCCTTACTATGCTCTTTCGGCCAAATTATTATACGTAAATAGTACCATATATTCATCAGGACTTGCCCCACATAGTTTGTCGGTCGAATTCAGGATCATCCTGTGTGTATACACATACATACATATGCAGTCTTTATCACGACACAATAGAGAAATATTAAGTTTTCGGTAAAATTACTATCGGCAGCCACAATGATTAAAATTATGCAGCTGTAGGTAAGTTGTTTGACTTCATTCAAGTCTCCTCGACAGCGAAGTCATTAGAGAAGAAATCATTGGTTTGAATATTCAGGAAACGAGGAATCATTCGGCTATGACCTTAAGTTAGGAACCATCTCGGGATTCGAATGGAGTGATTAGGAAAAATAATAGAAAACCGAAACAAGGATGGCCGAACAAGTGTGGCGTCGCTGTAGATTCATTCAAGAAGATGAATTCATTACCTTGCCCATATCTAACTTTTATTTCCACGGGGTAAATAAAAAAGAAAACATTTGTCAGGCCAAACAAGTCGAAGTACGAATTTATCGGTTACAACGTACACACAGCGCATATGAGGTTGATGATAAAGTGAGCATTTTTTTAAGAGAATAATCTCTTAAATAATATGTTTAAAAAATTATTTTTGAGACTTCAGATGTTAACTTGACTACGGTACAATCTATACACTTTGATTGTTGCCTACACATCACTGTTTCTATTAAGGCCCTGTCACACTGTCAAATTTTCCTTCCAATGACTTCAAATAAAGTTCATCAAATAATGTTGAATGGTAGTGACGTCACAAAAACTTCACTGTCGCGGCCATATTTGTTGGAGGAAGTTGTATGACTTTCGTTTTCATCCAACATTTGCGAATTGGACGGGTTAAAAAACTTACTGGATGTGGATGGCTATGCCAGTCACAATCACTTCCTTCGTAAACTTAAATATCATAATCTTCATTCGTACACCATGTTGAGTTGGATCGAAAATATTATTGTAGTTTTTTTAAGGTAAAGACAAAGCGATCTAATGCAATTTAAATTAGTCAACGAGTTGTTTACGCCGATTACTTATAAAATATAATACTAATATTTGAATTGTAGGCCGACTGAGTCCACGCATTTGTGATTAAAATAAATAAATCTACAAATAAAAAATAGAAGAAATTATTGTTCGAAATACTGCAGAACAATTACGCTTGTTCTTTCTAGAAGTTTCCCTGCTAATAAATGTATTTTGTACCATTTACATACAAAATGCTCTTAAATTGAAGTAATGTGTACCAAAATTTTACACTTATTCTAAAACATAACCAAACATATAGGTTAAAAGCTCCAACAAAACTTAACAGTGTGATAAGTCTTCAAACATGTTAGACAATAACCGGCCAACTTTATTTGACGGAAAAATGTTATTACTACACTTCGTCAAACATTCGCCTTATAACTTCATTGTAAAATATAGTTGGAGACTAAAATTGTATAGTGTGTCAGGGCCTTTAAAAAGTGGCAGGAAAATATAATTTAACCGGAAGGAAAAAAGTAACTGGGGTTTCAAGAGTGCTCGTTTTATCCCGAATGGCCTATACAAACTGTTACTTTCGTCGGTGGCTTACGCCTTCAGTTGAAGACAGCCGCAACACCAAGACCAAGCGACGTAGGCCGTAAACTGGCGTTGTTCCCAAGGCGAGTCTTCAGACTGAAGAAACGGGAAAAAATATTTCACGGCCCTGCGAGAGAGGGAAGAATTTTCTTTTCTTTCTTATTCCCATCCCTTCTCTTCTTTTTCCCGCCGTGCTCTCAGGAAATCCTGACGACTCCGACGGAGACAAAGCAGAACAGTTTTACGGCGAGTTTTACAGCCGAAAAGGTTGCGAGGCTGCTGGGAGAGAAACATTCTCCGACACGCGAAGCCGCAGAGCTTTCCTTGTGATGAGAAACGTGGAAAATATCGATTCAAGTTGTGTGGCCGGCCGAAACTGACGAAGCGTGATAAACATTTTCCCGATACAAATTGGAATCGTTTTATAAATTAGCCTACACAGAGATAAAGGTTTGGCGAAACAACCGTGTAAATGTCGCATCAACCAAATATATGGCTGCTTGGCTGATTTTGTTCCCTCAAAAGGAGGATTTAGGCCAGTCAACATACATTTCGATAGAGAAAGGAAATCAAGTTCGGACGTGTTTCATAGATTTTTTTAGCCAACACAAACTTTGTTGGATAAAATACATATATTCGTTTCGCCATATATAAACATTTAACGAGATTGACTATAGTAAATATTTTTCTCTGTCAGAAAACAAACGCCTGGGTATCTATAGAATTATCAGACAAGTCAACCTCAACGGAGCAGTAGTCTGGAAGAATACCAACGTACAGTAGGCGAGGTCATTACGTTTGGAAAAATTATCTCAGAGAGGAAAATGTGAAGTAATCGACCATGGCATGTACTTAGGAACCGTCCGCCTCAGAATGATTTCGGAATACCATGGGAACTGAAATTAGAATTGCTGAAATGGAATGGCGGGCCTTCCCGAATGTTTCATTTCTTGCAGGTACATCATCCGCCACTATGATTTTGGAGGCGGTCTGTTGACAATGCTGAGCACTAAGTTCCACTTCGTATTGTAAAACTCGTCTGTACTTCTTATAATAGCGCCTCACATATACAAACATTAGCAGTGCACTCGCAGCTTTGCCTGCGTGTAATACTTGCAGAATGTTAGGTACCGGTACTGTATTAGGCCATGATCGACAAGACTCTTAAATTAAAAAAAAAAAAAAAAACTGTACAAAGATACAGGCCCACGAAAACAGGGGCTGTATAACAATACGTATCGGAATAATTACTAAAATTGCAGTTCTTGCTTTTCGGAATGCCAAGTGTTTCACAAACTAATGTTTGGCCCCGTGGTATTTAGTTTTTTTTAAATATCCATAGAGAAATGCTCAGTAACTTTTAGTACACAAGTACGCATAATTCTGAAACTATCAACAGCATAGTAGTTAAAATTATTGGATAAATATCGACTGTTAATGAAAAACCAATTTTCTATATTTTTACCCCTTTAGAAAAATTTTAAGATCCCATTTGTGTAAATATTTAACTAAAGTGAAAATTAGAATGATAGCCCGTTTGGTCCAAGCTAGGTCGACGGTTAATTAAAAACAATTTCCACCACTTTGCACCCATCAGGAATCGGATTTAGAAAAATATCTGGAAATTAATTTTCGGGTAATTACGTAATCATCATTCTTAAGCGAAAAGCATCTCGAATGGTACCATGCAATGAGAGAAAGATTTAGTTGAGTTAAACAAAATTTGCTTGGTGTAACCAAATAATTTGTATATGACGAAAGAAAATAATTTTTGTTGGTCAAACAAAATTACTTTGCCCTGAAATTTCTTAATATGCATCTTTATGAGTGTCTCATCGAAGTGAAAATCACGATAGCCCGTCGAATTCCAGCAACATTGCAAATTCATTTCTAACATATTTTACGACCCGAGGGAAACCCATACTCAAAATTTCACGATGAAAGTACAGCGGCTTGGGCTGTAGTTTAATATGTCAATCAGTGAACTCTTTCATATAAAGAGAACATTTAACAAATAAGGAACTTGGGTAGTAATAACTGCATTCGACAGGCCAAATTACGTGATTAAAGTAACTTGTAGTTTACCCCATGGCCGCAACCTGCACTTTTGCCTGAAAGACGTTTTCGCAATTTAGGGAAATAACAATGAAATATTCATACAACGGAAGATGAAGTACTGATATCAGAGTCTTGTATTTTACGTCATGTTCTTACGGGAACTGCAGAGGCAGGGTTTAGAAGTGGTAATTACAGCCATTTTTAATCTCCATTTTCTCTCTTCGTAAGTATACGCCATGAAATTAAATGTAATTTCTGTTTCTAGAAGTAATTAATCTTTCCACAGCTCCTGTTAAACTTGCTCACAAATATAACCCAGCGGAAATTCCCTCCGTGCTGTTATTTTTACGTAGCTCTAATTCTTCACCGAAAATGAGTTTCACGACATTAACTACTTGCCAATTTCACATCCTGATTTAGCAGAACGGTCAACAGGGCTATATTTTCTTACATTTACTGTACAGTATTACTTTAACCAATATCGACAAAATGATTGTGGAACTAAAAGCGGCAAAAATCATAAATAACACGAGTACGTGCTTGTCGATAAAAATGTTTTGTATAAAGATATGCAGAATCTCAAAATAAATCTCCCGCTATGTCGTCAGCTAAACACATTCGCAACATAATTACGAATTGAAAAAGATTTCAGAGACTGTAAACAGAGATCTCCAATTTCTCTTCTAGATATCAGAACTAACACAAATTAGTAATATAATTCTTGACGTTTTCTTTTTAAGAAAACCAGAGAAGCTGACCCAAACTTTAGAAGAAAAATAGATTTATTCTCACAAATATTTAGCTGTTCATTTCTAAACACGACAGCAAAAAAGTCCCTTGTTCAGCATTTTCGGCCGCAATAAAACAAGCTTTAAAAGGGATACTAGAAGACCTGAAAAGGGTATGCAAACGTGCAACGTCTGCTGAATGTTATTCCTAGTAGACCGCATGTTGAGCAGTTTTATAAAGAATAAAAACAGTTTGTCAGCCAAAGCTTTGTACACTGCTCAGCAGCCTCGGCAGACGTCCACCTAAAAATCCTTGCTTAAGAGGGCATGGTACATAATTCAACGCCAAAAGCATTTCTATATAACTGTAGGTTTCTTGAAGCCAATTTGCGAAAATTAAACAATAGCAATCCTAGATAATAGTTTTAGCCAACGTTTTAAACAAAATTGTTTCCAGTGTTACGAACTACTGAAGCACAATTTCTGACGCCGTAACCTCGTGCATTCAACTGCGGCGCAACAGATCACGCGTAACGAATTAGTTATTCTGGATGAATATTTACTCATGAAGTTGGCAAATACCATTATCTAGGATTCTCATTAAGTATTTTATCCATATTGGCTTCGAAAAAAGCGTAGAAATCAATTGATGTTTTCAGCGTTTATTTATCTACCACGCACTCTTAAGGTCGTTCATGAGGGGAAATATTATAATTTTACACTTGCAAGAACAGTGTTAAATTTTTGGCGTTGCTCGGAAGTACATTTTCCATTTACAAAAAATTTTTACCTCAGCCAGATTTCCCATAATGGCATTTCAAAGCCAAAATTTGAATGTTTTTAATTCATTCACCCACGAAAAACAATCAACACGATGAAACGAAATGATTCTCAGAAAAATTACATGCCACGGGCTAGGAATTCAAGCATAAACCCATTCAAACAATGGTATTTATTAAAAATTTTATATACTTAAAGCCCTTGACATATAGACTACATTTACTGCGAATTTTTTTGTTTCATTGCGTTGATTGTTTTCGAGGATTGTATGAACAAAAAACATGCGAAATTTGACTATGAAATGCCAATATGGGAAAACTGGATGAGCTGAAATTTTTTGGTGAGAGGAAAATGTACTCCTAAGCAACGTCTTCAAAACTACCACTGTTTCATAAAAATATAAAATTATGAATTCTCCCCTCTTGAACGACCTTAAGGGCGAAAATAATAGGAAAGCTTGTTTTAACCCTACGGCATACAGGTCGAATGGCGGCCGGCACGCATGGTTGACCTCTGTGACCAGCATTCAATACCTCGGGCAAGTTTACGGACCGCGGCTGTGGACACGAAATTAGCTTACGTGGAGTTATTCACCGAAAACAGCAAGTCCATTACCGAGTACAAGGTTACTAAGATAAGGGAAAACTACGGCTGGTAAATTATCGCAACCAAAGGTTGCTTCTATGTCCTTTTTTGCACGAAATGAGATTGCCTTTATTCAAATTCGGCTTACTGTTGCAAGGGTGCTGTTTTAAGAGAGGCAATCAAGTTGAGTAGCTGTGAAACGTTAAGACGCTGGTGGAAGGAAAAAAAGAAGAGACGAAATTTTATGAGATTCACTTTACACAATTAAGAGCACCAAAAATATTAATTAATAGTTTTCTAATACAAGTTGCGATAGATGTCAATTTTAAACGCATGTGCTTTTGGATCCAGGAAAGTTATAACTATCTTTTAAACAAATTTCCTAGGTTGCTTTTCTTATATACCTAATTTAATTGTTTAATTACGTAAATCGTATTGATTAATACATAAATGTACAACCGTGTAACTTCACAACTACAAAAAATTTAAGTAAATAGGAATCGTAAGCTGATTATAACACATGCAATGTTGAATAAATGATATTAAATTTACCTACGCGAGGCTTTATACATTTCACATACGTTTTGATTCGCTTACAACTCACATACGGTCAATTTCACACAACGCTTCTTTATAATATAATGTTAATTTCCAGTCCTGTTTTAAACGCGTTTACGTACAGCCTCATCAACAGTTAAATAGAAAATTATTAGTTTATACAATGGCCTATTTACATCAGTAACACGTTGTCAAATTGAGTATTTTACCACGGCGTGGTATTTGTGCAAAAACTAGTGAAAACTACTTAACTTCGTAATAAATTAATTGGAATGTCAATTTACCTGACTACAAGAAACTAAAATATGAATCGTTGCCCTTGCAGGCAGAAGATGTATTTAAGAGCATTTAAGTAACGTTGTTAACTAGCGTACGAAATAACTACACCCAATGGTCAACTACAAATTCATTACATTATTTATTCGGAAGATCACGCATACAGCTACGACTGAAGACTCCACGTCCGTCTTCAAAACTTTCATTTAAATTTTTCTAGTCTGGCAAAAAGCAACCGATAAAAAAAGTAATAAACCAACTTCCATACAAAAGATGATATTTCTATACATTTTATGCAGATTTGTGAAAAAAAAAAAAAAAAAAGCTAGCAACGTACGCTATTACGATTTTCTGTATGATTCGTAAATGTTTTTTAGGGTGTCCGCAGATAAATAGATATTAACTGCGCTGACTTTTTTTCAGGTTTTCCACGACTATTAAGAAGAAACCGAGCGAGGGGCGCAACTGTAACACGTTAGACTCGCATTCGGGAAGACCCGGGTTTGATCCCCTGCTCCGGCCATCCTGGTTTCCCGAAATCGCTCCAAGAGAATGCTGGGATTGTTCCGTAAAAAAAGCCATGGCTCACTCCTCTCCCAGCTCCCGTCATTGTACCAAGTAGTGTGTCACGGTGTCTAATGACCTCGCTGTCGACGAGACGGAAACCCCACATATCTTAACAAGAAATTCTCTGACTATCTGATAACAAAGGCAATCAGGGTTTGATCTGTGGCGAAGTAAGTTTGGATTTCCCCATATTGGAATCGTGCCGGACGATGTCGTTGGTCGTTGATATTCTAGGGATTTTCCGCTTCACCCGCCTTTGCGGTTCGATGCTGCTCATACTCATAGTTCACTCCTCATCGGTTATCATGACCAAAGCTGTTAAGAGCTATCCAAATCTCTCTACTCAACTGTACTGAACTATTTCTCATAAACGCCCTTTCGAGATAGTGACTACACTTGTTTCACATGTATGACATATGCATTAGGCCTAAGTAAACTCAGAACTGAACTAGACTTACTTAACTACGGCAAATAAAACCCAGCCATCAATTGTTTTAAAAAAATCATGAGAACACAAACATTTAACTACAGTACTTGATTGACACTAAAAACCGAGCATAATTTATATATTTTAAAAAGATATATATGTGAAACTCTTTCTTGACCTCTCACAAAATTCCCTGACAATTCCCTGTTTTCCCTGACCACTTGCGAATTTCCTGACTTTTCTCTGTTTTTCAGGTCTGTGGCCAGCCTCTTTTTACAACTTCCGGCTGCTGTGCTTGGCCGCAGTGGTATATTGGACAGACCCACTCGCACACCACTTAGGCGGTTCTGGTTTGATTTCCAGTAGGTACGCTCCTGAAGTCAGCTTTTGAGCAAACGAAGCGAAAGTTACGGTGTGCCCGCTGGTTTTCTCGGGGTCTAACATTTATCTCGGCCTTCCTAGCCAACGACGTTCCATACTCATACCATACCATGATCACACTTCCCAGCGTTCAAAACCTCGCTGAGTAAACATATTTTGCGCGTTTAATGCCAATAAGTGCGGAACACTAAGGGCGATATGGCACCCGTATCACGCCTCACCTTAGCCTTTAGGTGGAAGTCATTGAACTGGCGCAATTTTCTCACCGATACATAGCCTCTAAGAGATACCCATCGGTGACCCTAAGACCCGCAATAACATCCTGCGTAAAATCTCAGGAACGAGCTTGGTTCCAACTGCATCTACCCTCAGAACTACAATACTTCCCTAGTGTACCCGATGGCTGAATATTGGAGTCCAGTATGGCTTCAGCGTCCACACGATGATCTGTATTCAACTGAATGACAATCATCGATTCACATCTCTGGAATGGTTGCCAGTATTTTCGACGTCATCACCTCATTTTCAAAGACAAATTGCACTGAATAGAGAGAACGGCTTAACCGCTGTGACAATTCTCTCCTTCCAATACATCGGGATTGCTTACATGAAAATCCCAGGCTGAAATTTCGGAATCCTCCTTGGATACTAGTCAAGATGTTAGTCCAAGATCAATTCAGTGTAAAGAACCTGATATGACAAGTGACTAATTTCCAACCCTGACAGACTATACGCCTAATCTCGGTTACATTTAAACAACCCCCTGGCTTTAACCTATTCAGGAAAGTCTCGACGTCACTTAATCGTATAAGAAATCAACACAGCTGATATCAATTCTGGAAACATACGTGGAAGATTACTGAGAATCCTTACTGTGACTATGCAGACGTGCCGTAGAGTATCCATCACATGGATATGGTTTGCCCACTCCGAAGGTTCAATTGAACTTATTTTTTCAATGTTCTAGGTGTAAACTGTTGTATATATTTAAGAACTTCATGCTATTATTTGTACATGTGTGTAAACAATTACATAATAACATTGTATCTTCAGGCAATACGAAATAATAATAGAGGACTATACCTTTGGAAAATTAATTGTGTATTCTGCATGCCTGTATCTCTGTGAAGACACTACAAAAATAAAACGTCCGGAAAAACATACGTTTCAGCCATTTTCAGACGCGACAAAATATGCTTTAATATTAGTGGATGATTAGAAATCGTCGTACGCAAGTATAAAGTTCACCGTATGCTATTCCTAAGTAAACACCGCGCGCACTGAGCAATTTTCGAATAAACGTCTATCAATTCGAATAAACGTTTATCAACGGAAGTTCTTCACACCCCTCTGTGGCTTGAGTAGTCGACTACCTCAAAGTATAGTTCAAGTGTAAAAAATTGATTATTCTTATTTTTGCGAAAGAGTGGTATTGTAGACGTTACTGGTGACTACATTATCCTTCTACAGCAATTTCGTTATAAGAATTTCAAAGTCAATTCTCGAATTTTCCTGTGTTTACCGGTGCTGTTAATACCATAGTAAATAAATAATATCTTCCAATACAGCGAAATAGATAAATGTGGACGCGAAAAGTCTCTAAGACTTCAACAAGCCAATTATTTGAAAATTGGGTTCTTATTCCACTGCCCCGCTAGTTGTTTGAAACAAGTTCTGGATGGCCAATGTGGTCTTTCTCTCTCTCGCTCTCTCCCTCCCCCCTCTTTCCCGCTCCTTTTCCCCCCTTTATACGAAATTTCGTGACGTCGCCGTTTGAATAATTTGTTATCTACAAAAATATGCTAAATTTAATTTTCAGATAAGCTTTTTTGTTGAAATATCACATTATAGAGCCCATCGTTTGAAAAGTTTCATACATTCGCTTTGTATTAAAACAATTTTTTAAAATTCGTTCTAAATTCTAGATTGTTATAAAATTAATCCCCGAAATGTTCCGGTCCCTAGCAATAACAATGAGCAATCCAAGCATTCCATTAACTTCGTATGTATTTTAAGGCCATGCTCTCCTTTTTTTTCTACTTTTTTAGCGATATTACTTTTAACGTTTAAACGAGAGCCTATATCAAACATCTGATTGGTGGTTTTGTTTAATATCGTCTTCTCCGTCTTGGCTAATATTTTCGAGGCAGTAAATATTGTGGTTGTAATTAACGAAATCCTGGTTAGTTGACTTTTTAGTCAAAACCTTTTTTTTTTTTTTTTTTTTTTTTTTTGGAAAAATTAACTATCGCGGCCAAAACAATTTTAAACAAAACTGTCGAAGAAATTTTTGATACCTGTCCTCATTTAAGCTTTAAAAAAAATAATTAACACAAAAAATTGAAATAAGAGAGCATGGCCGTAGGCCTAACTATAATAATAAAACTGTTCCTGTCAGTTACTCCGTCTCCACCCGTGACACTTAAATGGCTTTTAGCACCCACAATTTAAATATTCTATCTTAACGATTTATCAGCATTACTTATGTTCTTTACATTTGAAAGAAAACAGTTCGATTCAGAACAAAACATTCTACATTTAATTAAATGTTCGCGACTACCGTTCATGTATTTTATTTCCGCACGCATTAAAAACATGCTACACACTAGAGATGTCCGCCGAAACTTCATATATTACACACGACTTGAACAGAAGAGTAAGTTCAGTAACATTTATGAAATGCTTCGCTTAAAAAAGACATAAATGATATTAAAATTAATAAAACTAAAGAAAAATCCATACCCAGCTTACACGGTACAACATTGCGTGAAAAATTATGCAACTAAATAAATACACTCAAGGTAACATTTATACTGAAATGTTGTGTTGTATTACTATAAAGAAAAAATTCACACGTAGGAACATCCGCAATATAGTGCCCTCTAGCGCCAATAAACAAATAACATGAGTTTTTGTTAAATTAAATGTTTTTCGTTCATATAAAATACCACACATCTGCCTAAAAGTACAAGAACATTTTGTACTGTAACAATATCCGCTTGATTCGTAACTTCAACTTCAATGAGCTTTTGATTCTTACCGAAACAAATGCGTAGAAGTTCAATCATTAATGTATATGAAACTATTTTATTTACAAATCGAGGTTTTAAAAAGCCTATACAGCCAGTAATGTAAAGCTCTAAATAATTGTTTACAGCTTGTTCCGACAAGATGACCTGAGCGTATTCATAGAGTGCAGTGTCGAGAGTCGCTGGAATATCGAGGGCAAGTTACTAAATACGGCCACGGAAGAATCCCTGTCTCAAGGATGTTAAAACGTGTTCCAACATACTACTGTTACTAGACGCCTGCTGTCATGTGACCACCAAGACGCCATGAAGCTGCCCAAGATCCTCACCTGCCTTGCTCACCGTCCTAACCTCTTCCACAACAAGCCTTATACCAGGGTCAACACAAGGTGAAGGACGACGAACTATAATTACACATTAACTGAATTAATTTTACATTACTGTGGCCAGTTAATTAGTAAAGATCCTACAAACGTAACCGTTAGTGTAACTGAAGGGTACGCAATCCAACAATTACATATTATAAATTTTTGTAAACCATTACTTTTGGTTTACGTACCTTAGCCCCAGTGGCGGCTCGTAGGTTGTTGCCAGGCGAAAGGCACTTTCAGCGCGACGTGAGAAGAGAGAGCATGTTATAAGTGAGTTTTGCAGGAAACGCGTGGTGCTTGGTTGTAATCTGAAACTTACGTTTTGAAAACGCTTTCGCATCCTGCCAGATAAGGGCAGCACCTAACCGAAATACAGCAATGTCAAATAATCATTGGTGCCAAAGTCTCGCCTATAGCCACCTTACGAGTGTGCTTGATAGAAGATAACGTGGCGGGAATGTGCACTACGTCGGGATTCCATTCATGCAGTCCACGCCCTAGGGCGGCACAGGCGCTTACCCTAGCGGCGCTCCGTGCCAGAGGTTCCAGCCACCGCGCTTCGATACCGACCAATTAGGCCCCAGCACCTCCACCCCGCACACCCTACCCAACTCCCCACTACCACGGCTGCAGCCCGTCGTCTTGAAACTCTTCTACGTACAGTCCCTGCACCGCGCAGTCAACACGGGACACGGGCCACAGCTTTCCCCGCATTTACACTGCAACCTATCACGTCAACACTCTTAAAGAGTTATTGGACGCTAGATTTTTTCCCGACTGAAGCACGGAAACGGGGAAGGCGATAAGGTCGAACATAACACGTCCGTCAAACACCTCATCGCCCCTAGGCGCGGAGTACTAAACTAGTGTGCAGTGTTTTTTTATTAACAGTTTTTCAATGGGACTTCAAACAATGATCCCTGTTATTTTATTTGTGGAAAGTATGTGGAAACTTCCAATGCAGGTTTCTATGATTTTGTTTTACGGTTACGGTTGAAAATTTCTCAGCTACAACAATGCGAAGAAGTTTTCTTTTTTCAAGCAATTTTAAGGAGCTTGGAAATCATGATTTTAATTAGCGGACGGAATTTTTAAATCCATAGTGTGTCTTCTATTCGTAGATGAACGTATTGGTAATATTTTAATATACCTATACCACAAAGAAGAGCGAGTATCGAAAAAAACCGTCACAGTTTTAACTGCGAAGGCTATTTTCAGACGAAAAAAATATGTTCCCAGCTAATTAGTTAACTGACGAAAATTTATATGGCTAACTAATAACACAACTGTTTTTATTGTTTTGAAAAAAAAAACTTTAAAACATTACTATCGTTCAATCAGTAGAAATAAAGGATCGGGGCCTGAAAACTCTGCTATATTATTGTTTTCCCTTAAATTTATATATTCCTGTAATGTATATATGCACTGCAAGTAAACTCAATACACTCAGAAGTAAATTTACGAAAATTCAATAAAATATTATACACTCAACGGTCATAATTATGACAAACAATTACTACAATTACACATGCACAAAAGTCAAGTGTAATAGAAAACGTACACGTGCTTAAATGCCACACTATGTTTGAATGCAAATGATTTTATTTGCAAATGACAAACAGTTGACTCCTAGTAATATGTGTACTGTTCTCACCACGAAAATGATATTTAATAAGAGATATTTCCCGGGACCTGTATGCTGACCACTCTTACACTCAAGACTAATATATCTGACTTTCCAAATCGCACATATTTGGTTTGCTGGAAACCTTATTTCCATGATTTTTAAATGTTTACATATTTACTAAACCACTAAACTATTGAATTAAGCTCGATTATGCAGTGTTTAAAATGTTTGGTACATTTGGACTCTCCAAATTATGACCAATATTCTCATATGACGCAATTATGCCGACACTAATATCACAAGATGGAAGGAATGGTGATGTATTCGTGTCCAAACACCCAGATTGTTCTGTTTGTGAGCAATGAATGGTCGCGAGTTGAATACTATCAAGAAGGTCACAATAAGTACCTTACTAGGATAAGGTAGGCTTCCTCAGTCATTTGGCAGATTTTACTCGAACCACCAGGTTATGTCTAAAAGCCTGCAAACTATTGAAGAATAGTGATATGTTGGACGCTTGAAAACTCTTCTCGGGCTACGGTCCGAACGCTTTCAATCTGAAATAAATTTTGTAAATCAGAGGTTGTTAAATGTTTCGTACGTCGGCACGACCCTGTTTTACGTTTGGTTCACATTTGGAATACATACGGCGTGGCGTCGCTGGACAACTGCAGTCGCTCGAGTAAAACAACCTCTTTTTTACTGTCAACTGTTTTTCATTACAAGACAATGGCGATATCAAAGTCATAACAATTTCAGGAAACCAGGAAAACGTTGATCTATACCCTGACTTGCCAAAAACAAGTGCTAAATGTCAAAAAGTTGCCATTCAAATTGTATATGAAACAGGGGTGTTTATAATTTGAAACACTGTAAAAATTCCTTCAATCTAAGTTTTATCACGTTTTTAAACATTTAATTAACAAAGTCTTAATTTTTATATAAAAAAAGGCATATTTCCGTTACGAATGCTACAGAAAAACACTTTGCAAGAGAACCTTCTTCAAGCCTACCTGTCACAATGACCTATATGACTGTATGTATGGAAATAGTAATTTTCAGTGGTGAAGCGTGGCCGTGTTCAAAGGCAAACTTAAACACGTCGAGCACGTGCCATTAATGTGCCTACAAGTCACACCCAGTAAAGGTTTGTTGTGTAGCCCGAGGTGTATTACTGGAGAATGTATTCCTTGCTGCGTGTACGTTACTGGCAGAAGAGTGTATCTGCACTTACCAGTCTTATGTTCTACAGACAGCAGCGCATGCCTTGGAACACTCCAGTCTTCGCCTCTGGTTATTTTGTCCAAATAAATGTAGAACTTATTCAGGGGCGTAGCCAGGAAATCTGTTCGAGGGGGAGGGTATACCAATTTGAGAATTTTCACAACACAATAAGGGGACATTGAAGCGGGCTGGGGGGGGGGGAGGGTGTCTGGGTGTCCTCTCGCAAATTTTCGTTTTTAAATGTACATGTCATTTAGGCAGTTTTTGTACCTAAACTGTGAATATAACACTGATAATTTTATCTTCGAGTAGTTTATTTTCATTTCGGGGGGGGGGGGGGCGGATGTCCCGAAATCCCCTCCCCCTCCTTTCTGGTCTACACCCCTGAACTTATGTAAACAACCGTTTTAGTAAAAACATTTGTGGCGGAAACACATGTACATGAAATAAACATGAAAATTATCATAAACAATATTATCAATGGTGGTTCTTTCCAGAAGAAGTTCTAGCAGAATGTTGCTCCTGACGAATTCATAACAGACATTAATCACATTACGTTTTGCCAAAACAGAAAGACTCGGTAATTAATTTTAACGTAAAAAAAATTAAATTCAAGGATTTTTTTTCTCATTGCTACTAATTATAAACATTACTTTTCATGTAAAATTTAATGTGTACCGTTTCTCTGTCAATTTATAAGGAGCTCCACAGGCAACCATTCTACTTCTATCTTAAATTAAGGGCGTTCAGGTGGTCCTAAACAACTTTCTATACCTTCAGTATACTACGTGTTTTCGTAATACTTTATCGAGTACTAGTGTGAGGAAAGTTTAATATAAGGGACGCGTAATTATTAAAAATTACCCTAATGCACTTATAAGAATGTTTACGTTTAATATTTTGCAAATCAAATTTTAAAATCACGCTACATTACCAAGTTGATCTGCATATAACAATGAATGTTAAATACACCCCCGCTGAGTGAACGCGAATTGTCAGATTCTTACAAATGTCTTCGCACAGCTGTTACGAAAGCTAGAAAAACTTTGAGACAGACCAGACCATCATTAATGTACTGAAATTTTCATTGCATAGTAATTAATGTTAAAATAAAATAACTCAGTTACGTTTAAAAAGTACAGAAATAATAATTTCATATTTGCTTTCGATTTTTTATCACATTTTCTTCGATATTATGTCACAAAATGATTGAGAAGCCTTAAAACTCAAAATCAATTTTGGCCCTCGAACAGCCTTAAGATCATAATACTATATTGTGATTACTACAGCGGTAATTATATTTTGAAGACTCAACGAAAACAGATATTTTATAAACGTCCCACATTTTTGTTGAGAATATTTTATACTACACCTAAAATGTTATAATCTCGACAAATGGTGAACGAGAATATTGTTAAAACCACTTTACTTTTTTTATTTTGGGAAATTAACTGTCAACATATTACAAACAATTTGTTTAACAAAACTGTAAGAACGTTTTAACAATACATGCTTATTTTAGGTTTAAAACATAATAACGTAAAAGCTGTAAAAATAAAGGCATGATCTTAACAGCGGTGAGTACCCCCTTACAGAGTATTTAAGCGGAATTCTGGTCAGTTACAGAACACTATTAGAAGTACAATTTTCTGAGAGTATAACTTTTTCCGTTACGTATTTCTTTGTATAATTAGTTGGAAAAGGCACAATTTTCACGTTTTTGTGTAGTCATTAAAAGAAAAACTACATTTACAATGATGAGACTATGTAGGTAAAATGTATGTGTAATTGGCTACTCGTAGACAAGTCCGTTTACTTTATTGAGTGCCGAAATTAATTTAAAGTGTGACAAAACGCAGGTGTATTCAATTGAATTCAATTTTCGTTTACTGTATTTTCCGATTACGTGGTTAAACTTTGGAGAGTAGTATTTTATTGTTCAACATGGTTTCAGTTCGGTAAGTCGTTTAGTGTTTTTAATAATGGTTTAAGGGCTTGTTCCTTAGTTTTGCAGTGATTTCGATATATATATATATATATATATATATATATATATATATATATATATATATATATATATATATATATATATATATATATATATATATATATATATATATATATATATATATATATATATATATATATATATATATATATATATATATATATATATATATTTCTACCTAATACTCATGTCAAAATTTTGCTCCACAGTTTTGTTGGAACTAATATGTCATAATTCGTAGTACAGATTTTTTTGTAGCAATGTACTGAACGGTCTTTTTAGATTTAGTCACCCAAAGTACAACGTTTTTCGTCGCAAAAATATACCAAAATGAGTCAAAATGTTAATTTGCTGACGAATGGTACATTAGTTTTAATAACGCATACATAGTATTGTGCATCTTGTGACTGCAAAGTGCCTCAAATTTTTTTTCAAACGTTTTGGTTAAGAAAATATTTGAGTTATTGGCACACCCGTGTGAAAAAAAGTAAGGAACAAGCTCTTAAAGAAGAAGGTGAAAATCGTGCCTGTGACAGCAAGGACAGAGCTGTACGTACCGGCGCAGACGGAAGGGCTAGACCACGTGTGCGGGCTGGGTGGGGACCACACACACACACTCTCGCAAGCACGTGTGCGAGGAGGGAACGGCGCTACTACTCGCGGGCACGTCGTCCCAGGTCGTCGCGGCCCAGCAGCTGCTGCATGGCGGGCGGGAGCACGCACACGCACATACACACGCACACGCTCGCACGCCTCTCCCCCGCGCGGAGATCTAGCTGCGCGGGGCCCTGTCTCTCTCTCTCTCTCCCTACTCTCCTGCACGCCCGCACTACCAGCAGGACGCCGACTGCCTGAGAGCAGACACACTACGCCCGCCCCGCGTGCGAACACCCCCATCGATCCAGCCGACGCCGCCGGCTCGGCCCGGCTCGGCTCACTCCGGATTAACCCCCTTCACCCCTCCCCCTTGGGGCGGGCTCAGGTCCACGAACCCCAACCCTTACCACGCACACCCCGCACAACAATTTTTTACTTCGGCTTAAGCACCGTCAACCTGCTGGTATTACTGAATACACCCAAGCCTTGGCGAGAGATCTAAATTTGAACATCAATTTACTCTTCATTGACGACACACGTCATTAACAATGTTCTCAAGGGCGCTGTCTAACTCAGAGCCCATGGCAATAACACAGTATTTACTAAAATAGTTTTAACAATTATATATAGCCTAGATTTGGCTCAGGTATGAGATTGACTAGATCTGGCAGCAAGAAACTGGTAAGATATATACAAATGATTCAATTAATCTTCAGCAATGGTAATTCTTGGACCCCATATTGTATAAAATTCACATTAAAGCGTAGACGGTTGGTCTTGTTTTAATTCCAGTAGGAAACACTCGAACTTCGTTAAAACCACGCAGCCATTCGATCAGAGCATTACCTCTCATTTACTAGCGAGTTGTCGATATTTTGTAATGGCTCCTGAATACATTCAGTGAGACGTTTTATATAATCTGGTCAGCAATATGCCACTAATCCGTAATAATATGTGTGTGTACACACACAAAAACATTATTTACATATACACATGTGAACACATTCAGCATATTTTCATTGCTGTAGCAATATTTTTCTCGTTCCAAAGCAGAAACCAGTTTTCGTACGAAAGGGGACTCAGAAACCCCCCCTCTTCTAATATAATGTACCCAAACATATAAACCCCTAACCTTGCAGGCGCTGCAGCTCGAGGGTAGGGAGCACCCTAAACTTGAAGCATGGCACATAATTACCTTCTCAACAAGATAATAAATTAATTAAATGTTTCTGTACCGATAAATAGCAGTAACTAGTTTCTAGATTCCAAAATGTGTAAGTTAGTTTATTGTTCATAAAAATTAAAGTATTGGTTTTAAGAGCTAACTAAAGTTAATCACTAAGACACGTGGAAAGAAAAGTTTGAAAAGGTAGCCCACATAAAATAAAATGGTATTCACTTTTAAGTTTTAAGACATAATTTAGCTTCAATTATTACAATTTATTACTGTGGTATGGGGGTTGCTTTGGTTCGGAAACTTCTTAAATACAGTTAATGAAGAACTTAAAAATGTAAATTCCGTCAGTCCTTCGTTGGCTTGGGGTGTGCATACCCGCACACACCTATGAGGCTTGGGTATGTGGGTCACTGTTGATATCAACAAGCCAGCGACATTTTCCAGTCCCTAACTTCAAAAACTGGCGAACGCTTCAAGGTCATATGACAAGAAATCAGTGTCAGTAACACAGGATGTTTCCCAACAACACCGACAAACTACCGCAGGTGATTCCTTACGAAAAATTAAGAAGAAAATGAATGACACTCCAAGCACTTAAATGGAATATTAAGGTAGCAATAGGCTCTTGAAAATTTAAATTTGAAAGTGTTTTCAGAAATTTTCGTAAACAATGTGACATAAAATGGCATCTCTCATAACCTAGTATTATTATTATTATTTTTTTTTTTTTTTTTTTTTTTTCGAAATATGCAATCCCAAGGCAAAAGTTCGTCAACCTTCCGCCTTAGACCATAGCAGAGATGGCTTAACCTTGTATTGCATACAACTTTCGTTGCGTCCGGAAAATCGAACATCTGAGGAATGTTTATTGAGTACTGTGAATCATGTAACAAAACAGATTCTCCAGTCGAAACTGTCTACAATTTTTCGTTTTAGGCCTAAAACGCCCTTGAAGATTCACACAGAGATACAGCGCCTAGAACACAGGCAATACTGCGTACATGCGTGTGTAGTGCTCAGTCTACACGCTATGGTGAATATTCACTGTAAACAGCATCTACCATACTGTGGCTCTCAACACCGTAAGATCGCCAATCGCCGCAACTGAAACGCCATGTGCGTTGTGAACCGAAAAACGGTGGGCCCCGAGCAGTTGGAACATGTTGACAATGTTGTTATTCACGCCATACCGACAATAAACCTGTTTGTAAAAAGTTTCGGGATTCTCATTATGTGATCAATTTTGGTGTATACTACAAATGTAAAAAAATCTTACTCATCGTACAATGGCTGCTAAATTATGTTTACAGACTGTTTTGCTTAGAAACTGAGTACATTATAAACATTACAACATTTGTGTTATCATTTTCAGACTGTCTTGTTTGAGCACGTATTATCAAGCGACACAGAATAACAGTGTCTCGTCAGGCACGGGCTACATCGCTAGCTGACATCACGTCAGGTGTACATACTTGGGGAGGGGAAAATGAGGGAAACGTAAAACTTTACGGACTAACACGACCCGACGAAACGACCAAAGGAAATCACGAGAGCCCACTCCGACAAGGCGCGGCGCATTACATCCCAGTTAACACACAACAAGCACGACGGGCGGGGGAAGGAGGAGGGGGGTGGACGAGGGTGCTAGAAGGCAAGTTAATCCGGCAGCCAGGCCTCTCTCCAGGCGATCAATCAAAGTCGTGTTTCCGGGAGGCGAAACAAAGTCTGGAAGCTCTTTTGTGGTGGCTCGCAAACGCAGGGCTGGTCTCTCTCTCTCTCTCTCTCTCTCTCTCTCTCTCTCTCTCTCTCTCTCTCGCGGAAGTAGTACAATGGGCGACACTTCAGGGGCGCCCGCACACACCGGCCAAGAACCTCCTGCACCCCTTCCTCCTCTATCTGCACCTCACCTGTACGTGTCGCATAGAGCTGGCGACTACCCTCGGCGGCCCATTCACTACACATTCACAACACCAGAAGCTGACATTTCACGGTCACGGCTTATTTTATTCCTGTGTAGGGTAAAGGAAAGGTGCCACTGCGTGTAAGAGGAAACTTTCACAACAGTACAACTCTTACTGTTGACTCAATCTGTGAAGTTCTTGTGTCGGCCTCCGTAGCCAGTCTACGATGTCAGCGTCAGGTTCGATGTCCGGCTGTAGCCACTACCAGGAGCTCACATGAGGGACTCGTGCCGCAGGTCGATGGTATCATGGGGAGCTGCAGGTTTCACGACCCTTTCATTCCGGGGAACTCCTTAATCATCTCAACCATCCTTGTTTGCTTTTTATAGCGTTACGAAGGCACATACGTAACTGCCGCTCTCAGACTGACGACGTTGCTCTTCTATGTACCCGACGCATGAACGATGTTGTAGCGTGCCGCGTCTATTCTTTTCTACGCGAAACAGCTAAACGTATTCACAATATGTTTACCTATGAAAAGAACACTTGGTTAAAACTAGGCTTCTATCATTTTAAAAATTCAACATGCTTATTAGAAACATGTTTTTCGGACCCCTCAAAATGGCAAAAAAAAAAAAACTACTTTTTTAGACAGCTGTAACTGAAAAATAGCACCTGGATTCGTAGAACACAACGCTGGAAGCATGTGTTGAACTTTACTGCAAACTTTCCACAAATAAAATTGTAGGGTCGTCACTTTAAGTCCCACAGAAAAAAGAGTGGTACGAAAATACTGCACGCAGCGAATAGAAGCGATGTTGTTACCGTCGAGTGTGGAAAGCTGAACCTTATCGCTTCACTGTGTCCGCACGTCAAACGCGAAAATTATATCCGGTGTATAGTCCTCTTACCGGAGTTCAAGTGCGATAACATCATAATTTTATATTTTTATGAAATAGTGTTAGTTTTGTAGACGATACTTGTGAGTACAGTTTCCTCTTAAAAAAAACTATTTTAGCTCGTAGTTTTCTCGGAACAGTGCGTCAAAGTCAACATTTGCATGTTCTGCTGTCATGCAAATAGTGAAAATCAATTGACTTAAGTGCAATAACATGTCATAGGCTACGTAACAAAACATTGAAAAACATTCCATTAACTATTTTTGTATTTAAAAAAACTACTGAATTTGCAATTTGTTCTGTACTTTTGCGTTTTTTTTTTAATTCAGAATATTACGTTGTGGGTTTTTAAATATTTTATTGCATAGCTCATATGATGTAATTTCACAGTAGATCAGTTGCTTTTCACTATTTGCATGGCAGCGTAAGCAAACTTTGACACATCATTACGAGAAAATATGAGCGATAAAATTGTTCTGTAACAGGAAACTGTACTTAAAAGTATCATTTACAAAACAAACACTATTTCACAAAATTATGCAAAGGTCTTATCATAGCCACGAGTAAAAAAAAAAAAAAAAAAAAACACCAATCGCAAGGAAAAGAAAGTAGTACTAATTTTTTATTCGAAAGCAAAAGTACGTCTTCAAATATTACAAGAAATTCGTTAATTTTCTGAACGTAAGAAGCTGCCAGAAAACTGGCTATTACACGAAAGGAAAATATTATACAAACTTCACTAACGAATATTTTTAATTTTTTAAGAAGTAATTTTTAAAAAAGGCGAGTTCAAGAAATACATTTTTACGGGTACACATCTTAGGTCTCTAATTTTACCAAGATCATATAATTAAAATATTACCTTCATATTGCGAGAGTCGTGTTCAGAAGCACCAACAAGCTAAACCGAAAATCGGGTTAACAACATGTGTAAGCCGTTGTCTTTATGGCCTCGACATAGCTTAAAGCCAGGAGAGGTTAAAAAAGGCAGTAATTAAAAATAATGTTTCCTTGCTCTTGCTCCGCACTCTGCCGCCAACAGTTTCCCTTTCCTGGCGCACTGCACTTGCTTATTCTTTTTTTACCGCTTGCCAACATCCCCGTGAACTATGAATGGTATGTCGCACTGCGACATGCTCTCCTGCAAGCAAAGAGACCGCTTCTTAAAATGTTTACTTCCTCAATCTAAGCGTTCCGTAGCTCAATTCCTTGAACTGCTAACCCCTTGTTGAGGCGATGGCGTTTCAAAAACACTCATACAGCTTAAAACGAAATAATTCTAGCACATAAAAAAAATGTCACTGAAGAAAATAAAAGGACAAACCAACTTTTTCCTTCGGTACATCTTCCTCATTAATTAATTTTCCTTTATTTTAGCCGAGGGAAAATATTGCGTTTAATGAGTTTCATGACTTCCTCGAGTACTGCAAATAAATTTTTTTCCATACTAAAAATAACTTCTAATTTTGCAATTATACGAGACTTCTTATATATATATATATATATATATATAGTTGTTGCAAATTACACCATTAGTCGACGACTGAGGTTCGTACTTTATCAACAAGTTTCGTACACGCACCACAGTTCAACGGTAAATGTAACACGAAAGAAAAAATAATGGCAAAGTCCTCCACATGCAATCTACGAATTGGTCACGCTAAATACTACCAATGCTAATTTACCCTTCCTTATCAAAGCCATTTTTATACATTAGCGAGATAGTAATGTGTGTAAAGGGGTGCAAAAATTACATGCTACCTATATTACTCCCACACACAGGATTCTAACACAATCCTGAGAGGTCCGAATGTAGGACCTACATCAGTCGCAAACGTCGATCATACCAACCGTAAAAAAATGTCAACAAATGTGTTCTTAAGGCTCCAGACGGGATCCATGCGCCTGCTGATTCGAACAAGATCTTATAATAGGAGAATACTCTAGAAAATTCGCAGAAAAATCATAAGTGAGCGCGGTAAGCAAGCCAACGCTAAAAACATTCATCGAAATTCGCATCCCAGAAAATAAGTTTTACCGATTTTGTGAGCATTTGTGTAGCTAGTATGACGAGTTTCTGGTGAACTTTTTATGACGCAGTAATTATGTAACTATGATTCATGAGCAAGAGCATACGCTCAAAGAACGCGTCATACTGATAACATCCCATTTGCTCAACAATATGGCTAGTGATGATTTATCGCGGGCAACTTTGACTGTTTGATAAGTTTAAACGTTTGTTCGGCTTATCAAAATATTACTGGCTTTCGCTTGTACATGAAGCCGTTGCCTTACTTCACAGAGCCAATAAGAATCCAGATTCTGTAATATTTGATCCCTATTATTAATCTAAAGACAGCTACGTTTTATCAGACATACATCCACCCTCTATACTAACGTTGCAATAAACTGCAGCATTTTCAAGCAGAGGTTGACACAACAATTTTTTGCTATATAGGTACCCTTCTGTAAATATGGCAAAAAACTGTTTATTATGATTTCTATTACTTTTATTTTTCTATGTTAATTTTTAAATTCCATCATATTTTAATAAACGCCTTTAACGTAAATTTACGTGCCACCCCTTCTAATTTATTTATAAACATTAAGTTAAAATTTTGTATTTAGGTAGCTGCAATTTAAGTTACACGCATTTCAACGTCGCTACGGGCAATTTATTAAATTATAAGGTAACGCTACTGACTGGATATTGTCAACAAACCGCGCGCATACAGTACAGTTTACTAACAACTAGTTCTTTTCACTATTTCGTAAAGAAAAAAATGATATTTTGATGATAAAATATACCCACGTGTGTTAAAAATTTGCTCCTTTCCGCAAAATCAAATTATTTTCATTTATTTGAAACAAAACTTATGTCATGGCCGGTTGTACGAACCTAGTGTATTCTACTGTGTTAGCTAACTTCATGTTAGCTTTATGTTAACCGCCCAGCTGTATTTTATCATCAACTTTTATTCTGCTGTCAGTTACCAGGGTGTCTAAAAGTTTGGTGGTAATTTTTGTGTATGGTGGCAATATAGTTGCTAGAATTGTAGTATTTGTTTTTTCATCCCGAAAACTGTAATTATCTTGGCAAATGTGTAATCTTTCTTTTATTTACTATTCGCATTCGTTATAAAAATGGCAAGGGAAATTATAACGTTGGCAAGAGCGATGTCAAATAATTATAATGAACAGACATTTCAGTTCACAGAAACTGCGAAACATATGGGTTTGATGAGTTATGAGTCTTCTTTCTGTACAAAATTTAACATTTCACTAAAGTAATTGCAGCTTGAATATCGCCTAAACTGAAATAACAATTAAAATTATGTTAAAATATGTGAGAAAAATTTATAAAAATCTAGAGTTTTAGTTAAATACGTGCTTATACAAGCAAACTGAGAAAAAAACGTGCACTCAATAAAGCATTATGAAGTGGTTTCAGACAGAGTCGCCACATAATATTACAAGGAATTAGCTGGGATATATTTTCATTTAAAATATGGCTCAAATCAAGATAATAATTAAAACAATTTTAATGTTAAATGGTAAACAAGTTTGGAAGTACACTGAATACACACAGTACACATTTGTAATAATATGTTCGGATACTGCGCATGAATTTGCTTCGTTGGAGACATGTTTTTCAAGACACTAAAAATAGTAACTTTTGGTTGGGCCAAAGTAGGCTTGAAGTAAGGCTCAGACGTTGGGCCAATATTTGGCAAAATACGTTCGTTCAGCATTGAAATGTCACGCAAAATTCAATTTATCCAAATTCGGTTTTGTGCTGCCTGCTAAACAGAAAACAACTTCACTGCTCCAACGCCGTGATGGTTGAAATTGTGTATAGCAAATAAAATTCCAACCGTTTACCCACTTCGTGGTAATATATTGGCTATACAAAATATACACAAAATTGACTATAGGAAAGGAAATTTAAACCTTATAGGCCTATATGCGTTCTTTTATTTTCAGTGTGATATTGTAGGCTACACAATTTTTTTTAAATAATTACGAAAACCGACCAGAATCGAGGTGTGTTAGAACAAGCGGTTGGAGATCAAGCTAGTAACTTTGTGATTGAAACTCCATCGTCTTGCATATTATTCTAAACTGCCGCCTTGTACTTGACGAAAATTAAAGATGAATATGTATTTACTAAAAATTCCAAAATTGTTTAACTTAATAAAAATTACTTAGAAAAATGTAGTGCTTACTCATTACAGGGGAAAAAATTTTATTGAGTATATATTTGTTTCTGAATTTGTTCGCAATAAACAATCGATACGCCCCGTAAATAACACACTTTCAACAACATTCTTCACGGCATACCGTACCGTACCTTAATGTTGAATAATTTTCTTAACTACTCGATTTTAGTGAATTTTTGTTGAAATATTTGGCTTAAAGAGTGGCAAGGGGCTGTGTTGGTCAAACATTGTCTATTGTTGTATGCCAGCTGATTTTCTATAAATAGCCGATAAACTATGCGGTGTGATGCAAACTATTGGTGTTTTGTTCATTACATACATTATGCTAACAATTGTACAACGTTGTGCCAATGTTCGAACCACACAAATTTAAGATTAATATATACTATTCTTTTATTTTCAACATTCTTACAAATAACAGAAATTACTAAAAATAATTTTAAAAACATTAGTTCAACAGCCAGGTGCAGTTTAACCGGTAATATCGTGATCTGAAACCTCATCCATTACTATACATCACGAACATGTGTTTTGTTATAATTAATATACATATATTTAATAAAATCAAAATAATTACCTAACTTACCCGAAATAAGTAAGAAATAATTTATGAAGTTCTCTCACATCACAAGCAAAATTATTTTGCTAAATATAAAGTGCTTTTTGATTTTATCTCAACAAAGAGAAATATTTGTTTCTGTTGCTGCAATTATATTGGCTATAAGCCCAACTTACAAGTTCGTTCCAAATGCCAACCAACCAGTGATATGGGCCTGCATTTAGTTGCTTCTGTGCTATTGGCTAAGCGACTTACAGGAAGTGTCAAATAAGTCACGGGCCAATTGCGAAAGTGGCACAAACTTACAGTTGCTGGAATTGTAGCTTGGGGCTAACAGAAAACGAATATTTTTCAGGTCTCTACACATTGGGTAGAAATACTTTCTACTTATATATTTTTTTTTTCAAAAATATTTTTGTTAATGAAATCCTATTAATTTTATAATGTGTACCGTTGCCTCAAAATAAAAGTACGTACGGAATGCCAACCATTAAGTTTACCAGCTTGTTACAAACGTTTAACAAACGACATGAAAATTACAGAAAAAAGAAGTATTAATGTTTTTACACTGTTTTCGTTAAACATTATTTAACTTACAATGCAGAATAATTACAATTCTGACTAATTATATAAATACTTGTTTTTAAACATTAACGTTGGCATACTACGCTCGACCAACACTGCATATTTGTGATCCAACACAACTATAACCAAACGGTCCAAATTTATTTTAAAAGTTGGAAAAACGTAAGTTGCTAGGGTTTTATATCAACAAGATGGTTACCAACATAATGCCAAAATTCTGTCAACCTGAATACCATAATGCTGGTTATGCAGCGTTGGCCCAACGTAAAGGTTCATACCTATTGCCAAAAGTGTGTTTATCTATTTGTTCACAACGTTAAACCAACTAAGTTAGTTAAAGTTATAAAATGTTGCCTTTTAATTCTCTCTTGCATTTTCTGCTCTAATTGATTTGTGTTTTTAAAAAAGTAAAGTTTATATCAATAATAATGTATTTTTCAACATAATTATTGTACTATTGCGTTGAACTACAGTTATTTTAGGTGTGTATTCCAACCAATTTCTCACGTTGGCCCAACGTTAGTTGCTACTTGGTAAAGAATCGCTTACACAATTTGTTTTCTTTCTTTTTAATCCTTTTCACACACACGACTATCGTCTCAAGCTATGTTACCACAAACGAATATGACTTGTTATAAGAATTATATTTGTACCTTCTTAAACGAGTCGAGAATTTCCGCCACTTCCATCGCCATGATTGTTTCTTGTAAATCGCCTCGCCAGTATTCACAGGCCCTCTCGCCGCCTGTTAGCCAGCCAGAGAATAAAATCACTGGTTGGCTCTTAAAAAACTATACCCGACATAACAGGAGCGCACATTTTACTCAGAGCACTAACCACTAACAGTGCAACCGGCACTTCTTACCGTAAACTTTACCTGTCAGAATAAATTTACACATTAAAAAAACAAGACCTACAAAGAAGTTCGTGCCATATTTACAAAGAGAGACGCCCTTTAAGGCCATGATCTTTCATTTATTTCAAACAATATCAAATAACTCGAATATTTTTAATCAAATGCTTTGAAAAAATTGGAGACTTTGTACAGTCATACGGTACACAATTTTGCCGGAGCGTTTTTTTTTTAATAATGTACCGTTTGCTAGCAAAAAAGTATTTTACTTAATTTCGGCTTATTTTGACAACAAAATATGTGATATTTCAGGGGGGAAAATCTAAAAATCCGTTTGGTGTACTGCAACAGAAAAAATTCAGATAAAAACGACGGTATATAAGTAGAGCCCTGTAGTTTTCGCGAAAAGATTTTTGCCCCACTTTGTTTCAGTGTCTTACGTGCACACCTGCAGATCAACTTCATGATTATTGGCAGAGTGTTTTTGTGCAGAGTCGTTATTCATTTGACTGTGCCAATCAGTACACGGATAACTGCCACACATCACGTCTGTGATTTGCGGGTTTAACCTCCAGACGCTGGGTGTTACGGCATCCAATCACTGACCACAAAGCAGAGTTGCAGGTGCGCACGTAAGGCACTGAAACAAAGTGCTGCAAAAATATTTTCGCGAAAACTACAGGGCTCTATATATAAGTGATAAAACTGGAAGAATGAATTTTCAATATATGTATTAATTTGCGTTAAAAATATATATTTTTCGAAACCACTGCAGAACTAAAGAGCGAGGCCTTAAGGCCGACTGGGTGAACATATTTGGCGTGTTAGAAACCTATAAGTGCGGAAGCGGTAAGGGCGAGACAGTGCGCGCACCACGCCTTTCCGTAACCTCTAAGCTCAAGTCACTGAGCTGGCGTGCAGTCTTCTCGCCGGTGACTCGCATAGATGATATATTTACTGGTGACCCTAATATTTAATAACGTAATATTGATGAAAAAGGTGTCTTGCACATGCCTATACCTATCAAAATATTCTGCGCCAAGATTTACATACCTAAAAAGAACCGATTTTCGCCATTTTCGGCAGCCAGCAAATAAACATGACAACATGAGCAATATTGAGAACCTGAAACTGGTATACACGTGCATAACGTTCTCCGAATGCTATGCCTAGAGCCCACGATTTTTGGTGAAAACAATTCTGCAACAGTTTGTTTCAATGCCTTACGTGCACATCTGCAGACCTGCTTCTTGATTATTGCCAGAATGTATAATTGCACAGGCGTGGCTCATCTGACTGTGCCAACAGGAACAAGGTTACTGCGACACCACACGTCTGTAATTTGCGGGTAAAACCCCGAGACGCTGAGAACTTAATACAGCCAATCACTGACCACGAAGCAGAGCTGCACATGTGCACATAAGACATTGAAACAAATTGTTGCAGAATCCTTTTCACCAAAAATCGTGGGCTCTAGCTATGCCTAAGCAGACATAACTAACGCAGGCTGGGCAGTTTTCGAATAAACTTGTAACGACTATATCTCTACACAACGCTCGGCGTCGTGGGCAGACGCCCACCTGAAAAGAATACGAGAACTAATTGCAGACAAAAGAAAATCGAGTAACGGTAACACTATAATTCCTTAAATTAACGTCCTCCCCTTTCGTTCTACCAGAAAAAAAAATTATGTCGCACGCAACTGCCTTGTAACATACTGTTGCACCATTTTAAAAAATACTTCTGAATAGCGTGACTTACTTAAACGTATTTTTGTATCCGGCGAATAGTAACGCTAAGATAACAAAATGGGCCTCGGAACTAAATAGTTCGTTAGACCCTGCACTGATTTCTTGTCTTTTACAAAAACATATATACCTGGGTCAGAAATGAGTGTTTTTACATAATTACTACAGACAAGCAAAATTGGCGTTATCATTTGGTAGCAGACTAAACTTCACTTTCCTATACATACCAGAGCATAATCTGCGATTCAATTGGTCACGAACTTTTATATGTTGTCATTTAAGTGTTACGTCTTTCCAGAGATTGGCCTATCTACCGTGTAAGCATTCTCCGCGGCAAGTCACGACAATATCGACTAGCGGGAGACGTCGAACGAGCCTATAGTCACTCGGAGTCTAATCAGCTGTCAGAAAATAACGCGAATTTTGCATGTCTCTAATAATTAGATTTACGTTTTTTGTACTCTTGCCAATGAATGCACACCCATTTTGGCTTTTAGCTTTGCCTAGTCAGGAAAATGTCGCGGGTTCAATGATCTGTACGTAGCCTCCAAGTATCTGTGTATACTCAAGCAGAGAGTAGCTGTTCATTGGATGTTCGCTGACAGTAATGTCACATGATTGGGTCCGCATTTACTTGTTTCTTTATCGGCCCAGCGTTCAACCAAGATGTGTCAAATAAGTCAAGAGTCAACTGCAAAATTTCACAAATTCGCAGTCGTGGGTGAACTATCGTGTGCCCAAACTAAAACGCAATTTTTCAGGTGCCTAATTATTAGGATTTTAACAGAGGCGAGAGCACGGGCTTGAGGTTTAAGGATATGCTTGAGGTTTAAGTCAAACGGAGTCCACAGTTGTTGAGTAAAGAAACTCGGAAGTCGCCGTAGACAATAACTATTGCCACAGTTATTATTTTCAGCGTCATCAGTCTGGTCAGAATTTAGTGAAACCCAGGATGTCCAGAAACTAACGCATAATAATCACTCCATGCGAATCCTGGGCTAAATTGCTGACGGAAACGTAAGTGACAAAATGTTGTACGACGTTTTACGTGCACAATGTGGCAATACTGCATGGAGAAAGTCCCCTCTTGCCCGCTCCCCATCTAGATATTGTTTCATTTGAACCTGCACCCATAATATGCCGGCCAGAATAAGATATCTGTGGAGCGCAAGAGGGGACTAACTACAGTGCTATGTTGCCACACTGTCCATGTAAAATGTCATCGTTAGAGATGATGGTTAGAGAAGGTGATTTATCGAGGGAAAATGTGAATGTTTTCTAGGCTCCAATGTAATATATTCATTTCCGACGCTTTTATTTCGTTACTGGCGAGTCCCTACTTGACTGGGCCAATGATAACTCTGATGCACTACTTCTGGACGTCTGTGATTCGTCTGTAAACTAGACTGTGCCACATAACCTTCGGCCAATAATACATGACGCACGACGACGCTACACTGATTTGGAGAATACGCTGGCAGAAAACAATCTCGCGATTTTCCACCCTCTCTAATGATGGTATATCGCGAAAATGTTTAGTGCCAACATACCCTTGAAAACCCTGCAGTTAATTGCAACACATATGACAACGTAGTTGTCTGCAGACCAATAACAGGCATCAGATATTACCATAGTGGGATTGTTATTGGCTCAGTCAAATAGCGCAACAGCTTCACGTACAGGCGAAAGCCACTAATCTTCTGGCAAGTTGAACGTGCGTTGAAACCCAGCAGTCAAGTTCTCTCGCGACAAACAATCATCTCTAGTCGTCGCACAACATCTTCGTCTCCAATTCAGCCCAGGATTCACGCTTGTTACTGGCCAGCCCGTATACAACGCTGGGAATGCATATCCTGGCGTGACGGTAGAACAGCGCGCGGGGACTACAGGTCCATTGAGCACGAGCCCGCGAGCCTTGAAATATCCGCGTGGCTGCAGCACGCTGTGGTTGTCGAACCGGCGCGGCGCGGGGCTGCGGCGACAGCTAACAAGCGCGCCGCTCCGCACTCTCTTTGCCCCCCCTGTACCCTGGGCGGCTGCACCGGCGCGCGGAATACCAATGCCCCCCCTGGGGAGCGACGCATACAAAGGCACCGACCACATTGTTGAACGCAACACAACGCCGCACTGTAAGTTCAATCTTTAAAAAACGCGAAAATGACGCTGAAAATATTACACTTACCATTGTACAATTATTTAAAATTAAAAAAATATATTATAAGCTATTTTAAATAACTGTAGAGATAATTTTCTGTGCCACTTGTAAACATGTGCATTCGGATTGCGTTATGCGACAACCGACTATGCGTCAATTTTTAGTTCTCAGTAAAACACGCTATACATGTTTTTCCCCTCCCCCACCCCTTTCACATCTGAAACAGTCTTATAGAGAGTATTCATGGTCTTATAAATGCAGTATTTATATTAACAGGATAAAGAATCAAAATATTATTTTAAGACTACTTCTAAGCTGAAAAATATGTTACATATTTATTACGGGTTGGCGCATAGTCAGTTTATGCATAACGCCGTCAATTTATTAAAGGTTGAACTTATCGTACGGCACCTGTATACTAAAGCAGCGCAAGTGCCACGTAACTAGTACACCTCCTGGTACGTCACACACGCGCATATACGAGGAGTAAATTAAACATTTAAGTCAGGTTTTAATGTACCTATTTACCTACGCTTGAAATGTGTTGCAGCGAGTTGCAGTCACCTAAGGGGGAGAGCTAGATGTTAAATTTTATCACTTTTCTCGGGGACCACACTTTTAACCCAACCTTGTTTTCCGTCACTTCTCGATACTAATCTCATTCGCCCTCGTCGACTCTGAATGTCTTAGATAATAATACCTTACTACCCGAATCTTCAACTCCACTCTAAACTATGTGCAGGTAAATTAAATATAGTTACATTGTTCATTAAATACTTTGATATTTGAAGAACTGTGCAATGGGAGTGAATGGCTGTATTTATTCGCAATGGAGTACGTCCAAGCAAATAGATACAACCATTATATACTTTATGTTAACATATCTAACCTCTTTTTTTCCCCTGGAGTGGTCAGCAGCTCAAGTGGTTGTTGTTTGCTAACTTTACAAATCCTGATTATGGCTCGTTCAAGCACACATATACTTTGATGCTCCTGTCATGGCTCTCTGTAAAGGCTAGAGCAAATACAAATTTGTCGCTCATTCATCATAATACTGAATCTCAGATTTAATTATTTCCCAACATTTTTAAGCGGAACACTTTCCGCTCTTCTGTGAGCTAACACATTATTTCCAATGTTTTCATATGGGACATTTTCCGCTCTTCTCTGAGCATCACCCCACTTTCATTTTCGGGTAAACACTGAGGGTCAATATTTTCCTAACAGCCACTACACGCGTCTCGACAACGTGTCGCTTCCTTACCTCTTCTTCTTTCTCCTGCCCCGCTGCCCCCGCAACTTTGCGCTGTGAGACGCCAAGTTAACTGCCGACTACAGTAATTAAACATTGGTCACCCCAATTTTCTGTGTGTTGGCGAACAGTTGTAACCTTATTCCCTTGTGGTTAAGAGTCCGGTAACACTGAATAATGTTCTTACATCGTAGTTTCATTCAACACAGTTTTCGATATTTTGCGAATTTTAAGTGCGAATAGAGCCATACTATAAGTTGCAAAACATAATGGTAACAATTTTCAACGCGGATTCACCTTCCCAAATATTTCAGGTGAGTTACCGAACAGCCATACTTAGGGTATTACACTCAAAGTAAAACAAGGGCACTCCGAACCCCTGTTCTGTCAACTTGTTACACGGTAAGATAAATATACAAACAGTTCTCATTAGCTGTAACTTTTATTTCTCGGTAGCAAATTGACTTCGCTATCAGGTGGCCTATCACTAAAGAGCCGGATGCCAGGGACTCGTGTTCAAACTGGGGCGGGTCGATTTGTTCGGGAAGCAACAGCGAGCGCCACAAGAGGGGCGGGTTGGGGCATAAATTACGCTCGGCTTGGGATGAAGAGGGGTTGGAGGGAGCGGGTGCCGCTCGCCACAAAGCAACGCGGCGCAGGTACATTATCCAACACACACAAATGGTGTACGGTTGGAGGAGGAGGACCTCAACTGCCTGTGTTCATCCCGGCCGGAGAGCAAGGCACGCGATATACCGATAACTACTCCTGCGGGCGCGTCCTGACGCGAGCCACCTGCAGTCCGCCATAGACCTGCACAGCCGCGGCTCACGGGACTCCGTAAAGTCAACAGCATGCACCCCCCGCAGCTTCTATCGGCACAGTAGGGCCAGCGAGCGGGTTCTGTTCCACACAAGCCCATCTCCGACATTTCGTTATTCAGCTTTTGAACTTTTCGCGACAACAATTTTACCCCAGTTCGTTTCAGCGCCTTATGTGCATCTCTGCAGTTCTGCTTCATAGTCAGAGCTTGGATATCTTAACTCTCCCGTGTCTTAAGTGTTCTACCAGCAAATCACAGACGTGCGGTGTTGCGGTAATCTTATTGTGATTGGCACAGTTAAATGAGAGAAGTCACTTCACAAAGACCCACTGCCAATCCATGAATAGAGCCCACGATTTTGGGTGAAAAGAATTCTGCAACAATTTGTTTCAGTACCTCACGTGCACATATGCGCCCTGCTTCATGGTCAGTGATTGGCTGTTTTTAACTCTCAGCGTCTAGGGTTCTACCAGCAAACCACAAGACGTAAGGTGTCGCAGTAACCTTGTTCAAGTTGGCACAGTCTAATGAGCCACGCCTACATTCTGCCAATAACAATGAAGCAAATCTGCAGATGTGCACGTAAGGCATTGAAACAAACGGTTGCAGAATTCTTTTCACCAAAAATCGTGGGCTCTTAACAACGAAGCAAAGCAAAATTCTTTCCCGAAAAGTTAATGGCCCTAGCTATTGTTAAAAACCCTGGATTTTCGCGAAACATCCTCGGTTCATGGGACACGACAGCACGCACAACCCCCTAACCCCCTTTCCACAAACAAGCTTTTCTACAGGCAAAAAGGGCCACGGTGGCCGAATGGTGAGACCATTCGCCTCCCACAAAGGTGATCCGGGTTCGATTCCCGGCGGGGTCGGTCCCCGGATTTTCGCATGTGGGAATCGTGCCGGACGATGCCGCTGGTCGGCGGGTTTTCTCGAGGATCTCCCGTTTCCCCCGCCCATTCATTCCGGCGCTGCTCCATACTAACATCATGTCATCCCTCACCAGCGCTCAAGACCTCGATCTTAAGCGCAGACCAAAATATCTCACTCACTCACCCCATTGTTTTCGAAGGTGCGTGGGACAACAATTAACAATAAACACATTTTACTAACATACTGGTTTAATGAAGTCGATTTAGTTCAAAAATAAAAACAAAACCAATCCTAAAATACAGATTTTGTGAACTTAATGAGAATCATTTTTGCCCGGCTATGCAGTTGTAACTAACCAATTCTGATGCTGAAAGTGTGAAACTCGAATTCTGGCACAAATGATTGCTGCAAATGAATTTACATTTTAGTAACATTAGCTTACAAAGTTGGCAAAAATGTTATCAACCATTGCTTTTTTTTTTTCACTTTCAACCCCTTAAATATCACACTAAATGTGTTGCATATATGTATAAGTTCTATGCATTCTTCACAAGCTTAAATCGGCTTTATGCGTAAAACTAAAAAAAAAAAAAAAAAAAAAAAAAAAAAAGTTATTTTATTGTCATGTTTGATCATATTTTTTGTATCGTTTTGATATAATGACCAAAACTCACATTGACAACATCACCCATCTTGTATGTAATGTCGTGATCGCAAGTTTGTTGAGTTTAAATTTAACTAATTAAAAATCATGTACAGTATGGCTAGAATTATCATCGTGATGCACATAATATTCAGGTTTTAACAAGATTAACATAATAATGAGGAATTCTTTAATTACATGCCTTTTAATTAACATTTTTGATCACAAACAAGTGTTATATAAATTTACATCTACCTATACTAATTGTAAAAAAAATCCTTGGTTTGTACATACTAATTTTTGAGAACAATACAGCGGACAGACATATTTCAATACAAATCTGTTATCTATCGTGCTAGCCTTCAAAGCAAACCGTAAATGTAACCACAGAAGAAATCTTGGTAATATCATACATCATTTCGCAGTTAGAAAAACTGTGCGCAAAAAAAAAAAAAAAAAAAATTCACTTCGAAATATGTTTCTATAAATGTATGTATGATTTATACGGTTAAATTTAAAACTATTTTTTCTCCAAGTATAAACTTATCGAACAAAAGAAAAGATTTGGTTTGGTAAAGAAGCGGACAGTGAAATATATGACTGCCTTTAATAAAATAAGTTCCATTTAACAAAACCATAATAAATAAGTCTGTGCATATAGCAGTCACGGCTGAACACATGCCAACCTAATTACTAGAGAAAGGAAATGTCGCGAAAATATTTTATCATCACTTTTTTCAGTGCCTTACGTGCGCACCTGCATCTCTGCTTTGTGGTCAGTGATTGGATGCCGTAACACCTAGCGTGTGGAGGTTAAACCCGCAAATCATAGACGTGATGTGTCGCAATTATCCGTGTACTGATTGGCACAGTAAAATGAATAACAACTCTGCACAAAAATACTCTGACAATAGCCATGAAGTTGAGCTGCAGGTTCGAACTGAAACAAAGTGGAGCAAAAATCTTTTCGCCAAAAATTTCTGTCCATACTAATTACTAAGTGCTTAGCCAATCAGGAGAGTGTTTGTCTCTCATTGGCCGAGAGCCCAGCCAATCACACCAGCTTTACTCTCATTGGCAGAGCAAGACAGAGACCACACTCAGACTATACAAGCCCCAAATTTTCAATCAACTTCGTTCGTATCCTGGTGTATTCGACCAGTTACGATTCAAGTCTGAAGACGGGAGGAAATACGTGCCAGTTCCCGAAACATAACATTCTTTGTTTATTTAAACTTGTGTTGACTGTTTTCCTATAGTTATGTCATCCTGGTCAAATTCCATATTAATTTCACATTCAGGGTTTGTTTTCGTTTATGTATGTATGTTTTTGCAATTTGGCTGAATTTTCAATCCGGAAGTTATTGAAATAAAAAGTAAATAAAATACATTAAGTACATTAGTACTTGTTATTACAATCCAATGTCCTATTCATAAGTAATGGTGCATGTCCATACAGTACTTAATTATTTTAAAAAGTTGATAAAATATTATGGTATTTCATGTGCCATGCGTGTTACAACAAACACCTCGTGTATTTTATATTACTTTTAAGGATGAAGTATGCTTATATTTGCGCCCAAAACATATTAACTTGATGTAACTCTCAGGCGAACAGAAAACAAAGAGTTGCACGTCGGTACGATAGTAACATACCACCATTTATCTCATTGTAGGAGATGACAGCAGTCCACAAATGCCTTGCGTACAGTAACACAAAACACAATTATTAACGATTTTCTATTTCATCTTATATCGACTTTATTGTTTTCTAGTTAAAACAATTTCGTTATTCAAAGGATGGATACTTTCCCTACGTGTCACTGCACGACTTAGTTCGTATCACATTTTAAACGCCAGAGATGATGGAATATCGAGAACATTTTTTGTGCCAACATAACCTTGAAAACACTGCAGTTTCTTGCGACACGTATGTTTGGGTTATATACGTCTGACATAACGTAGCTGTCTGCAGACCAATAACAGACATCAAATATTACAATAGCGGGATTCTTACTGGCTCAGTCAAATAGAGTAACAGCTTCACGTACAAGAGAAAGCCAATAATCCTTTGATTAGCTGAACGTACGTTGAAACCCAGCAAACTGTCACGTTTTGCAATAAACCATCAATTCTAGTCATTATGCATAGGAAATTACTTAACGGATATTTTACGTGTAGTTCATAACCAAGCTCTCTCTCTCTCTCATTCTCTCATTCTCTCTCTCTCTCTCTCTCTCTCTATATATATATATATATATATATATATATATATATATATATATATATATATATATATATATATATATATGTAATATACTTACCCATATATGTACACGCACACGCTAGTATTCAAAGTTACCACTTTCGAACAATATCTACCTCCGCAAATGAGTTTGAGTCAAGCACTAACTAAAATAATCAATCTAAAATTAATAATGTAGTAAATACTTACAAGAGAAATATCGCATTTCCCATTTACATGAACATATTTCACAAGAGAATATACGTAAGAAACTGGCTGCTGGAATATAAATTCCCAGAACCTTTCCACGTCAATATAATAGACAATATGCAACGGCAAAAGTGGGGAAAAAAGAGGAAAGACAATACGCGATATTAAAAATGCTTTCAAGATCAAATACAGTCACAAAGATACAAATGAAATATGAAAGGGGAACAAACAAAAGTTAACAAATAATATCCCGGCAGAGAAAAAAGAAATGTAATATACTTCGTACGAATTCCACAAAAAAAAGCTTTAATTTCTGACTTCTATATCAACATGAAAGTTTAAATTTACCGATATGAAATTAAAGTTACAGTGTTGAATGGTAGTTTATAAGCAAACTAATTCGTGTCCAAAATGTTTAATATAGAGAAATATGACACAATGTTAGTCTGATTTATCACTGCATACACCTGTACGCAAGTACATTATTTTAACAAATTAACAGAGACGGGAAAAATTCGCGGATTCACTGACTTGTAGGATAGCCTCCAAGAATATATGTGCACTCACGCAAACAGCAGGTGTTTATTAGTTGCTCGCTGACATTGTGATATGGGCCTGAGGACTAATTGTGAAAATGACACGAACTTACAGTTGCTGGAATTCTAGCTTGTATCTAAAATAATACGCGCAATTTTCAAGTCCCTACTAATTAAGTTACGTGGGGGAAACAATGAAACCATATAGCTAACCGTTTAAGTCTTTGAGCTCCAGGCGGGAAAAAAAGCAATATTTAGGTGCATCCAAAAGGTCTTTAGAACTAATAAATATTAGAGACATGAACTTTTCGCGAAAAGAAATTTGCCTCACTTTGTGTCAGTGACTTGTGTGCACGTCTGCAGACTTGCTTCACGGTCAGAGATTGGATGTTTTGACATTCGTGTGTCGTGGGGTTTTACACGCAAATCATAGACGTGTGGTGTTACAGTAACCTTACTGTGATTGGTAAGGTCAAATGAGAAACGTCACAGTTCAAAGGCACGCTGCCAATATCTATGAAGCAGAACTGCAGACGTGCACATAAGGTACTGGAACAAAGTGGGGCAAAATTATTTTCGCGAAAAGTTCATGTCTCTAATAAATATATTTTATAGCGGAATCAGCCGTAAAATGTCGAGAGAAATCTAGGGAAACTATATACACTATATTTAATGCTTGCAAAACAATGTCTACCGAGAGGTAAAATTTATTTAGCAGTAAAGTGCTTACTTTAGCGACAGAGAATTGACAGGACTGATTTGATAATATTTTGTGAGGGTTCACTGGTCATGTCACATTTGGAAAGCATCTATACGAAAGTATAGTGAAATTAGTTATTTTGATAAAAAAAAAAACACCTGAACATTTCGTAAAGAGTAACGCAGTATAAAAAAAAACTAATCGGTGCTATAAAATATTTCCAAGAGAAAAATTTACTACCGTGATGCGTACACGAGGACTTCAACGCGTGACCCTGAGATTTCATTAGTGGAAAGTCTGTAGACCGCTTAGTTAGTTTCTTACTAAGCCGAGCAGTATTGTACGAAAATACAATACGTCATGCATTGCGAACTGTAGCGTAGAAACAGTGCGTTTCTGGACCTCTGTCCACATTACATTTTTTGTTCCTTTACACATTGGGATTGTTTTCCCAGAATACTGACATGGAATTTTGCAACATTCTGTATAAAATATATACAAATAAAAGAAAAAAATGTAAATATGAACTGCTGGCTTACACATAAAAATTTCAAGAACTACAATTGAAAGAAGAAAGAGCCTATTTTATAGAATAAAATAATATTGAAACAGGCAAACAAAGTACTGCAAAAACACTAGTTAGATGTTTACTGAATGTGACATCTACAAGATGTCAAGAACTATGATGTGATACAATACACACTAATTCTAACTTCTCTAGATAAACTAGCTTAATGAAGGATGAGAAAGAAGAAGATAATCTAGAGTTACATGTGAATGAGGAGCAAAAAGGGACATGGATGAGAAAAAGAGAAGCAAGCAGAGGAGAAGGAAAAATACGGTGATGAGGGACAATGATAAAGAGTGTTAAAAGAGGGGGAATGTGAAGAAAGGAATAGAAGAGAAAAACGAACCGATAGAAGAGTGATGAGAAAATATGAGAGCAAGGAGTGGAGAAAGGAGAGAGGATTGCAAAGAGAGAGGGTGGAGTAAGAAGAGACGAGTGAAAAGAGATGAAACATAGAGTGGGGATGGAGAGTGAGAAAAGGACAGAGGATTGGGAAAATTGCGAGGGGTGTGAGAAGAAGGAAGAAAATAGTGAAAAGAAAAAAAGGAGACTGAGAAATTGACAGAAGAAAAGAAGAAGTGGAGTGATACGAAAAATAAGTTGGCAAAGGAGAAGTAGGGGTCAACTAAGGGGAGGGAGGATAACGAAGAGAGGGAGGAATGAGGAAAGGAAGAAATAAAAGCGAAGTAGGAGGAGTGGGCATAGGAGGAGCGAGGCGAAGAGGTGGATACAGTGGTGATTCTTGAAGTTGGTAAAGAGAAAGACCTGCAACTTACAGTAAAAATGTTACAGTACATGAAGAATTGCTAAATTTATTTAAAATGGAGAATCAAATAAATTGAAGATATGACTAACAGAAAGAGGGTGGTAACATATTTGATGAGCATTGAACGCTTTCACCAACAACTAACAATGAGAAGTAGCCAAAACATGAAGCAAAGTAATTTATGTCACATTATCAATTCTAAACACGTTACAAACCTTTGTGTTCAGTCCACATGCCCATGCTTTACCTCTACCAGTATTGAAGGGAAAAAGCTAGTAGGTTATATGAAGTTTGTATGTAAACTGCCTCAACTCTGCAAAATTAGTAGTGGATTAATCAGTGATATTATAATACTATAATATGTAGAGTGATGTTACCTGTTGGCTTTACGTGCGGAAACACAGCCCGTGGTTCTCGCAGAATTGTGCAAACTGTCAGGTATTGGATGCTAGTGTATTTGTTCACAAACTCTGCAGTAACTGGGCCACTCAGGAAGACATGCAGGGCACGTACAGTGATTCTGTGGGTCCTTATCGCACGGACTCGCCGCGGTTACACGCCGTACATAATAAAGCTTTCAAAAAAGCCTCAGAGCGCCTCCCAAATTCCTACCGTGCTCTCAGAGAATAACGTACATCATACGTATATAGGTCCTTCGCGATAAACTGCACACGTTTTTTAAGAACACCTTGCCTAGAAAAATTAATTAAAAATATTCTTTACCTCGACTTCATATGTTAAACTTTTGAGTACAGCAAAATCTATGTACACTTTGATGAATACTGAGAGTGCTGTGTTTATACTAAAAGTAACAGTAGAATAGGAATTATCTTAAATAAACTAAGTAACTAGGGTTTAAAAAGGGCTCACTTGATCCCGAACCCCCTATGCAATATTGCCCACGTCAATTTCTCGTGGGACCGCGGTGGCCTAATGGTCAGACCATTCGCCTACCACCAAGGCGATCCGGGTTCGATTCCTGGCGGGGTCGGTCCCGGATTTTCGCAAGTAGGAATGGTGCCGGACGATGCCGCTGGTCGGCGAGTTTTCTCGGGGGTCTCCCGTTTCCCCCGCCCTGCAATTCCGGCGCTGCTCCCTATTCACCTCATGTCACCCCTCACCAGCGCTAAAGACCTCGATGTTAAGCGCTGACCAAAAAATTTCTCACTCACTCAACTTCTCGTGGCCTCCAGAAAACTATCACCGCCACTTTGCTCCGAGTAGATCGCTTCTAATTACAAACCGTACATGGAGGTAACTTTGTGACAGTTGGGGATGTCTTTGTGCCTTTCAAAATGTATATTTTAACGTTGTTTAGTAAACGTTTTGCAGTTTTTGATGAATGGTTTTAATATGTCGTTTATATTATCCAAATAGAGTTGCCTATTTCTTACCCATATAGACTAAAAATAAAGCATTTTGTGCGTCACAAAGAAACCAAGTTTATGGTATATGAAAAACAGGTTATCGTGCGACCACCTGCACGCTAGGTTGCTAACAGGAAAATTATCTGTAATACTTGAAGTTTTGGTCGCCAAACGTGGTACTCACCCAACACACTCGACCACTACTATTTTCAACATCAATAATGTGGTAGGAAATTGAATAAGAATGTTCCCTCCTTTTTTTTAACCAACCGAAGAAAACTATCCCGTCAAGCACACACAGATTCAATGGAGGTAAGAATGTTGGGCTTTACGTCTCGTAGACAGCGACACACACAACTTGGTACATTGACAGGAGCTGGGGGAGGAGTCGGCTGTGGACTTTGTTAAGGAACAATCCCAGTATTTACCTGGAGTGATTTCGGGAAACCATGGAAAGCCGAAACCAGGATGGCCGCAGCCGTGGATTGAACCCGGGTCCTCCAGAATGCGAGTCCAGCGTCTTACCGATGCGCCACTTCGCTCGGTGTGGTTCAATGGAATAGCAAGACATAAGGGCGCCGTCTACCTGCGCGTGAGAGGCTCAGAAGTAACGTAGCTATAAGGTCGACCTTGAAGCGCGCATCAAATGCCGCGTCGCCCCAACGAGCCAAGCGCTGAACTAGCGTGCACGGTTCCCGCCGATCCATTTTTACTATGGCACTCGTTCACTGCTCATGTCTGAAATTCGCACACATCTGGTCAGTACATTTTCAAGTATGGCAGTCTGAAAAGGCCGTTTTTAGCTATGTTGGCGTGGTTAGAAACAACATTTTTTTTTTCCTTCTGAAAATGGTGTCTTAGCGACGGTCCATTCCGACCTTGTCCGAATTACGTTTTTCCTACGTAAATTGGAATGATTGGCACATGTGAAACAGTTTCGTAAAAATACGTATTTACGAAAACACCGCAACAAATTTGCGGCCCGCTGTTGGCAGCGCCCTTGAATTCTGTAAAAATTATACAGTTACAGCAACTTACTGGTATAGGTCGTCCGGGATAAAGTGAGCACTAAAAATTTAACCTTTGAAAAATATCACTAGCCGTTGCGGCATATAATTAAACATTAACTATAGCCGCCTTACTGCTTGTGTGGTTAGCAGCGAAATTACACAATATAGTTCCGTGTATTTTCTTATTTAAATACAATACTGAAACAAAAATAACCGAAATCGACTTAATTGTATTTGACATAATTAATAAACTATGTTTATCGAAACTATATAAGTTTCTACCGTCTGCACAATTTATCTTACATGCGCAAACATCAAGTGACGTGTCCCGAGAGGTTAGACATTTCCCGGCATCAGCCGTTACGCGCGGAAAGATACGAACTGTCTGAAAATAGAACTTTAGCAGGGCTTCTTTGAGTGCTCACTTTATTCCGAACCGCCTTTATCAAACTGTTAAGCATGAACATTAATTCAGCGCACGCTAAAATAAGTTTTTAATGTATACATCTATCAAACAACGTACCATTTATCTACAGCCACTCCTGAAACCATTGCTGTTTCGACTCGCGTCACAAAACATTGAAAAGGAAAAAATTCATTAGTCAGAATGAACGTAAAATTCTCATTGCAGATCTTCTTCAGTCCAGTTTAGGGCAATATCCGATGAACAACTCTTTTTTTAAACATGACGTAGTTAACGGGTTTTACCGACAGGTGTCGACAGAAACCTAACGTGGTATGTTACCGAATCACGTAATACAGACACGGGGATAATGAATGTGTTTTTTTTTCAAACCCACGATTACCTAAATGAATAGCATGTTACACTTCAATTAAAAGAAATGTGTGCATTTTAACGAGTTTAAATCTTTGCAAACCTAGTCGCTACGAAAATATTTTGTTAAACTTTACAAAGGAAGTTCTTGTAATAAATACATTTCGAGGTGCATTGTATTTAGAGCCAGTGATTTTTTGTGAAAATAATTTTACAACAACTTGTTTCAATGCCTTACGTGCACACCTGCAACTTCGTGGTTATTAGCGGAGTATAATAGGGCAGAGGCGTGGCTCACTTGACTGTGTCAACCAGAACAGTGTTACCGCGACACCACACGTCCGTGATTTGCGGGTAGGACCCCGAGAAGCCGAAAGTTAAAGACTTCCAATCACTGACAATGAAGCAGAGAAACAGGTGTTCACATAACGTATTGAAACAAATTGTTGCAGAATTATTTTCATCAAAAATCACTGGCTCTACTTGTATCTGTTCTTGCAATGGAAACGTGCTTGCAGGTTATTGGCAGAGTATCTGTTGAGACCCGCTTCTCATTTGATTGCACCAATCAGGATAATGTTATTGTGACACCATAGGTCTGTGATTAGCCAGTAGAATCCAGTGAAATACAACATCTAATCCCTGAGACCATTAAGCAAAGCTGCATATGTGTACATAAGGCGTTGAAACAAAGTGGCGCGACAATCTTTACAGAAAACTTCCTGCTCCTACCTATAGCTGATGTTGGTCAACGCTTAGCAGCGATGGTTGACATGATTGAAAGGGGGAAACGGGACATCCCGTTAATTATAACTCGCATACGCTGCGCATATTTCAGATTAAGGTAATGTGCTACATTAGTAATACAAATAAAGTCAACAACGCCCGTTAAAAAAAATGGCGAAAAATTGCGTACATTTAGGCAGACAGCAAGAAATTGCACAGTTCGGATGGAGGGTGTTGTGTTGTGCGGCGAGGATAGAGGGTGGACGCAGGCGGAGAGGAACAGACCACGATATAGGGGCGTTCTGCAGTCGTTTACGACGTGTTCCCGCGGCGGAATGCGCACTCAATCAGCGGGGCAGGAGGTTAGCGTGGCCGTTTAGACCCCGCCTCCTGTCCGCCGCGACAAGGCGATACACTGGCCCTTTACGCTCCCTCCTGCTATGCTGAGCACCTCGTCTCTTAACGCCCTCCGCCACTGCCGTCACTGGCACGGACATTCTCGTACCTCGCCGCCATCTGCTCCCACGCGTTCAACGACACTACGCTCAGAATGAACGTTAATGCCACCCTCAGTGGCGTATCCTGGTCGTGTGTTCCAAGGCATGTAATATAAGCTCCGACTATACGCTTTGAGCTGGACTCAATGTGCCTACCGCACATATCCAATAAACATGTGTTGTGTAGACCGAGGTATAGTATTGCTAGAGAACCAGAAATTTCGCGACTTCTGTAATCGTTAATTACCTTCGTGAGTTGGCGACAGTTACTGATGATGATTAGAGATGATGGTTTATCACGGGAAAACTTGACTGTTTGCTGAGTTTCAAAGTACGTTCCGCTTATTACTAAGTTTCGTTTGTTCGTGGAGCGATTCTCCTATTTGACTGAGCCAATAGGAATTCCGCTATTGTAATATTTTATGCCTCTTATTAGAGACCTGAAATATTCGCGTTTTTTTTTTTTTTTTTTTTTTTTTGGAACAAGCGAGAATTCCAGCAACTGTAAGTTCGTGTCACTTTTACCATTGGTCCTTGACTTATTGACACCTCGTGTAAGTCGCTGAGCCGATAACAACAATGTAACTAAATCCAGGCCCATATCACAGAGTCAGTGAGCAACAAATGAACAGCTACTGTTTACTTGAGCGCACATACATTCTTGGAGGCTAGCCTACAGGTCAGCGAACCCGCCGCGAATTATTCCCGTCTCTACATATTATTGGTTTTAGACAGCTAAGTTGTGTCAGACGTATATTCATACATGTCACAAGAAACTGCAGTGATTTCAAGGTTATGTTGGGAAAAATATTTTCCGCGATATACCATCATTAGAGACACTGGAAAATCGCGGGAAAAGTTGACTATTTGCGAGGCTCTCACATGCTGTATATAACACTGAATGTTTAGTATCGACATTAGCTATTGTTTATTTGAAGCATTGTTTCTCTCTTCAATAAACACAGTAATAACTGTAGAGCTTGAACATACAGCGTGTGTGATTCGCCACAAAGCTGTCCACACGTGTCACGGTTAACATACTATACTTTATTGGAGACTATGCTAAACATTTTCGCGATTTTACAGTATCTTTAACCATCATCTCTAATAATTATCCTTGTCTGTGAACCCATGACGAGTTGTCTTTAATCTTCAAGTTGTAGTTTTACTGTACTTAATTATTTTCAAATTCTTTATATTTCAAATTGTTAAATACAATCTGCATCCATCAAAAACTAATTTGTTTTAAATTCATGCAGCATTCAATTTTTGTTCTCAAATTAATTTATACCAGATGACAAGTTTTCTTACATAATTAACCGCAGCTATAGAAAATAATTTGTCTAGTAGCACTCACACACAAGTTTAGTTTATGTGAGTGTGATGTCTTCCATTCTATAAAAAGTATTTATGTAAAGTGCTGTAATCGGTAAATGGAAATAAATTATTATTATTATTATTGTTATAGCAGACCTTCATGTAAACACTCATTGACATCCGCGCTTTATATTCTCAAAGTACAAGAGCAACTCACTGGAGCTGCAGCTAATGAACGAGTAGCTGAAGACAGTGCACACAACACTCTACAGAGTCCAACCGGATGGTCGTTGAACCCGCGAAATATCCGGGTCTCTAACGTATTGTATAATATGTTCCTTGCCTCTTGTACGCTACTGAAAGAAGAGTGTACCTACTCTTACATGCCTAATTGCCCCACGTACAACTCAGTATTGTGTAACGTCAGTACTTATCAACGCATGCTTTGGAATACGACCACGATACGCCTGATCACTGCTTCCTATTTACTCGGTTTTTTTCGAATATAATTTATTTTTCATCCCTAAAGGGCGCGTACACACTGGCGAGCCGAAATGTTCGCGAACCACTCATGAGCAGAATGATCGCCAGTTGTGCACATTGCGAGCCGCACGTGACGAGCCGAAGGACGCCTACTTCTTTGACGAACACAAAGGGATTCGCAGTGCTACTCTGGACACGCTTGCCGCAGGTGTGTGTATAGACATTGCTTGCGAACCTACCGTGATATCTGTAGGCTATCATCCGCAGGTTGAAGGCTCCTTGTTGGTCCGGCTGTTCAACGGATCGCTGGAAGTGTGTTGAAACTAATTGAACCTTGAACACGTTTCGAGTGGCCCACGAGGAGCGATTCGCAAACCGCTCAGCTCTCAAGTGTGTACGCGGCCTAAATGGGGGAAGATATTGCCAAACCACCTGATAGCTGTGTTGAGAATTGCTTTAACATACAACCTAATTTTTCCGGTACCGGACGGTCACGGGGAATGATACAGGCCGCATTATGCTGCTCAATATGCAACTGGTTAGGTGCGAATGCACATTAGGTCTACTCTCGCAGTTCGCGGATGGCCCCTGGCCAGGAGTCTAAAGTTGTATCCCTAGTAGCAAATACAATCATTTTTCAGTTTGCCAACTGTTGGCAGAAGCGGTGAACGTTCGCTAGTATGATGGTCTACTTTTGCTGGAATAGTTGCTAATCAAGCCATATAAGTAAATATGTTTGTAGTTATACTGTAAAAATTTTAATGTGGGCAACTTAGTTAAAAAAAAAAAAGACTTGACATATTTCAGTATACGGTCCACAAGCAGATTAGCAAACTAACCCACAAGCACCTGAGTATAATAAGAATGGTTGTGGTACACTTGTGGTTAATGTGTGGGTGATTTCATTATGCATCATGTATGCCACATGTGGCCGCGATTGCATTCCGAATGTTTACTGCCTGTGGGCTGCTTATCACGATCAGATTTGCACAAGTGGGCCAGTTGATGTTTGCTATTTGGGATGCTTCTAATTAAAAACACTTTTGGGTGGCTAGTTGTCAACTTTAAGATCATGAGATGAGGGTTTTCAATCCCTTTAACAACGAGGTCTTAAGAGCCGATGAGGGTAAAGTGAGTTGAATTTACAGTACAACATCCATGTTCAAGCCGGGGTTCGAACTCAGGAACTCTCGAAGCACAGACCAGCGCCTACTCGACAACGTTACGGAGGCCCGCCATCAACTTTAAGAAAAATACTTTTAAGTGGACAACTTGTCAAAATTATACAATTTTTTGCATTGAAAAAGTTAGGCTATACGGTAAAAACAAGCTGCAATAAATACCTGTAACGGTGTTGCAAACTTAGCACCCTTTCAGTACTCAAAAACAATTCCTACAAAAAGAGCGTAAACAGAAACGCGTGGACTGCGCCAGAGTTGCGTTGCATCGAGTTTCGATTACGAAAACTTGCATTACATTTGATATATAGGAAAAGAACACGCACTTAAAAAAAAGTAGCTGTACGTTTAAAATATCAGTAGACAACGCTTATAAGAGATTTTATTTTCAGGCCTTTTATTTTATTTATTTATTTTTTTTTTTTTTTTCAGAATCCCTGGGAAAATACCAAGCACATTCGTAAAACAAAAAGTTAGAAACATACGTTGGACTTTAAAGCATTCTTTAAAAAATATATATAATGTAATCGGTGAAAGTTCCGTAGGAAAATGAACAGTAGCAAATCACTGCAAGCCAGTTATTGACTTCCTCGCAGAGGTGATGCTTGCATTAAAGTCGGTCAGCGGCACCCTTAGCGCTCCGTCATTTGACAAGTTATATTGCACGAGGCCGAGGCGGTAAGGACGATCCAGGCATGTGCGATGGATACAGCACAGCCTCTACGTACATGAGCCACTAAATTTGCATGCAGGAATTCTGTTGTCGGCTCGCCCTAACAGACTTCCAGCACTGACCTTCACAGGCTACGGCTTAAGGGGAATGAAGCACTGCCATCTTTAATGTACAGTATTTTCTCCACTTCAAACATTCCTGAAGGCGTACCAACATTTTTGACATGTCATGCTTTAAATGTTAGTCTGCTACACCTTTTTTATATTGTTAGATAGGCCTAACAATTACTTCCGTATTATCTGACATTTGTTGCAAGGTGAGAAACAACACAATATTTCTTATTTTCCAACAAATGTGAAATAATATAGAAGTAATTCGCTATCTAACAATATAAAAATAAACACACGCCTTATGAAACATTTGTACAGAAGGTCGTGCATCAGTCCCCTTAGTAACAAAGATTAAGGAATGCTGTGTGTCCCTCTGGTAGGCATCACAACAATAATATTATGGTGACACAGACTTTTTTGGTTGTGTTTGCCTGCTCTAAATAAATGTTAACGTTTTGGCTGTCTACCTCTTAGTTATAAATGTTAGAATCACAGTTTGAAATAAAACTAGGCCTACTATTTGAACATGAAAACATTCTTTGATGCCTTCGTAAGCAGACGAAAAAAAGTATGTATGCACAGCTGTTGCGTGTGAGGTAAGACAATCTCTACACATCATGATCAGGTTTCAACTGGAAAATTTAAAATTAATTTAAGTAATAATCGAAAAAAAAATTGCCAGACATTTTTGTTCTCCTGCAGTTTAATATTTAACTTATAATTTCTTGTGGCTATCTGAAGGTCGATACAGTAGACTGATGCCAACGGTAACACGATTACACAAATTAGTTCCCTTCTGGTTTTAAACCTTGTTTATCGAGTGCCCACCAGACCCCTCATAAAACATCAGTGAATCATTAAAACACCTTCCTTGCCAGAGTAATCTTCTCGTCAGCCACCCGTATACATCTTTGTCACAATTCATCTTTAACTGAAATAGTGAGAGCTAAACAGTACACATCTAGAAACAGATTTCAATATAAATATAGCTTTCCCTCTGTATATGAAGTGTTTTAAAGTCGTCAGCAAATGGGGTCTCCATTTCCAGGATGGTATCTCAACATATTATTTTTTAAATCTGGCACAAGTGATAGTAGAGATAGTTTTCCGGCGCCAGCATTTTAATTTTTATTTAAGCTGCGTCAACAGGTTATTACATGACATACATGACTTTACACGTAATCAACAACAAAATAATAGGCGGGAGAGTTAGGCAAATTGTTACAATATGTTATTTTAAGTCGTACGACGGTGGAAAAACCTGTATGTACTACAATAAAACTTACCATCCTTTACCATAATTAACAGAAATTTAATATTTCGCAACGATGCCTAGCAGAATTAAATAAAACAAATAACTGATCTATCAAAACATTACCCGAAACCAATTACTGTACACTTTTATCGTTTAATCCAGTTAAATTCAGGCCATTGATTTACGGGATTCTCAGACGCAAAACTTATGTCTTTTCCGTCGTGAAATGTAGGTACTACTACGCTCAAAGAATGTGTTTTGGAAGGATTGTTTAAGTCCAGAACAACTAAATCTTTGTTGCAATGTTACATTTACGGTTATTTTTCTATTCTGTTAACAGAATAATATCGCCGCTTACTACTTAAGAGTTGTTTTGCGCGCTTGGAGACCGTATTATTGTTATTGCTTGAAAGTTTGTACCAAGCCGATTAGGTACGGTAAATTGGCTTTACGTGTTGCCAACAGCGAAACCATTTGAGACGGTGACACACAAATTGACACAATAACATAAACTAGGAGAGGAATCAGCCATTGACTTTCTTCAAGAACCACTGCAACATTCGACTGTCATGAAGGCCGGAGCCGGAAGTCGAACCCGGGTCCTCCCAAATCATTGATTAGTTTAGCACCAATATTGATAGTATATTTTGAGATAATGCTGTGCAAGACGGCCTTTATTTTTTTTCTAACCCATGTTGGAGGGTTCAGAAACAGTACTTCCGTTTGGTAAACTGATATACTAGGAACCCATATAAAAGTTTTAAAAAAATGTCTATTTCTAATCCATTGCATCGTAGTTCAACAACCAGATTGCGATCACGCAGGCATACCGTGGGGGGGGGGGAGGGAGGCATGAGATAGCGATTATAGAACTTAAGTAAGTAAGATTGTATTTCATTAATAAAAACAAGCTTGAGAAAGAAACTCACGTAGTGCTGCTGAAGGAAGTGCGTAATAATACGCAAGGGAAAAGGTTTTTATTTGTACTCAACCGAACTCTAGGAAATAGGTTCAACAACAGCTGCGGCGCGGTTGGTCGTGTAGTTGTCGCTGCGAGGAAGCTGATCGTTATTAATAAGACTGTGAAATATATTCAAATGAGCTGCCACTGGCAGAGCACGGACGGCATAGCTGACGAAGCACCATCATACTGCGGTCTGCCTTTGATAGCACTCTCATCCCTTCCTCTCAGCTCACTGGCGGTCGTGTTCGAGTTGAACAGAAAGAAGGGAAGAACGAAGGGGAGGAAGAAGAGACGAGTCAGTCTGCTGGTCGAGTGGACAGGCGCACTTTAAAGAGTTCACGAGAGTGAGTGAGTGAGAGAGAGAGAGTGTGTGAGAGGCCGCTCGCAGTCCCCTATGGTGATCACGCACTCACCAACTGATTACACACACACTACACGCGGTTACAAAAACTTACGAAAGTATTGCTTGTAAACTCCAGTACCTGCACTTCAGAGTTTATGATTTGACAAAACCTAACATTTAAGATAAAACAATTTACATTAACATTTGGACGGTGTTAAGCATCAATCTTCTATGCCCCAGACGTAAAAAAATAATCACTAAAAACAAACGTAAAGATTTTCAGATTTGAAACAGTCTTATAAAAAGTATTTTAGTCCTATAAGGACAATATTTGTGACAACCAGGATAAGGTCTGAAATATTTGTTTGCAAGCAAAATTTTATCAATTCTGCAAAATGTTTTGTAGATAACTAACAACTGTCGCATAGTCGGCTGATTCATAATACCATTCATTTGTTAAATGACTACAAGACAAAATAAAATACTTTATTCACAATTTCAGCCTTTGAAACATACTTCATATAATTTTTCTTGAAATAAAAAAAAAAAACATTTTTGTTTCCAACAATCAACGAGTGAGCACGAACAAAGTTGCAACTTAACATTATAAACGGACTTTTATCAGAATGTTGTCGAAGTTAACATAGTATTTCCGGCCACTGACGTTTCAAAATCTTCATATCATTCAACCAAAACTGGCGCGCCTGGTGTAGTGAGGTGTAGCGTAGCTACAAGTTGTATGAAACAAAGCTAACAGGCAGTGACCCGAGTAAAGTTTCCACGCGTCCAATAAATCAGAAGTGCAGCTGCTCGATCAACACCTCACTACCCTACGTTTGAGCAGAGTAAGTAGCTGATAGCAACTGGAAGTTGTCATTTCGCGCGAAAAAATTTAAACAGTAAACATAACCCAAACCACAACGATGTGAAACTGACTGCACAGTGTTCAAAATATCTTAGACATAACCCTCAAACAATACTATATGTAACATTGTATAAAACATACATTGCGGACGTCGCATCTAGTAAAATATCGAACACGTATAAAAATTCCGGTAATCGAAAAAACCTGGTCACGTGACTAAAGAAATTAACCCCACTCCAGCTCGTACGTGTTTACAAATATCTGTGTTGATACGCCGTTCAATATAAAGTGAGCACTGCGTAACGTTTTCTTTCAGCCGTTTTGCAGCCATCTTTACTAATTTAATATGAAAACTTCCATGTAACTAAAAACTTGTGTAAACGACTCAACACTTTCAAAAGTTAACGTCTATTGGTCCAATTAAACATATTTGTAATTAATTACAAATTCTGCTGAGTGCTCAGTTTATAGTGAAAAGCCTAGATGTTGGTCTTCCGCTCAACTGTGACACAAACAGGCAGAAGCACTGGAATTTTAGTCAAATTAGGGCTTTCGGGAATTAAAATTTTGTTTCTACATTTGTATCAATAATTGGTATAATTTATTACTGCGATGTGAAGTAATAGCCTGAAAAAAGAACAGCAATGTTGAACAATGAATATAAAACGAATGACAATACTTAAATTTTAAACTAAGTACATTATTTTCTTATAGAAAAATTGAAACTTCGTGTGGCTAACCTATTATTTAACAACTCAAAATATTTATTTACGTAATCAACGTGACTTAAAATATTTTTATTGTAAATGTTTTATACTGCTTTACTACTTTATCATTAGTTTTATTCATTAACTGTCAATTTCAACTCTTATGACTTTAAGGAACACTTAATCTTAGTCCTACAGTTTCGTCAAAATTGCTTTTAAAACTTACCGTAAAATTGTATTATTTTTATTTTGTATAGTAAAAATATGTAAAAATGTGTTTGTTTTCTGGCAGCACGATGTTATAACATGTTAATTTTTTATCACATCACGAAACTGTAAAATTTATGAAAAAAGGAAACAACGGCGATGGATTTTATAACCACGCTTGGAATTTTTAAGTGTCACAAACAACAAAAGTTTTTTTTTTCATAAAAATTAGCATTATAAAGAAACTCCAATACGCTAAACGAAAATCGAAATGGCGGTTATCGAAAAAAAATCAGAAAGATTCAAATAATTTCCTAGTGATTCTTTTATTTGCAATGTAAATGCCACAATCTGCCAATAAATAAATACCGTATGTGTAGAATACAAGAGGGCAGGGCATCGTACGCCAATGGAGGACTTGTCTGACTGGGAGCCCAACCTGAAGATCCCTACGATGGAGAAATACAGGAATGAGAAGGAGGGGGGGGAAACGGGAGATCCGTGAGATGACCTGCTGAACAGCGGCATCGTACAGCATGATTCCCACCCGGATCGCTTTGGCTGCTCTAAATAAATGCGAGTACTCTGACCATATAATTTGTCAAAGTTAATAGCTAAGCTCAAGACCGTTATTTAATATGGCGCTGTCTCTACACGTACACGTCCTACCAGTACTAGAATTATATTATTATACTACTATTGATACTACCTACCGCACGAGTGTTTATTTTAGGAAGTTACCACAAGGAATGATTTTTTAGATATTGTAATTATACTAACAATCGACTTTCGACAGTCCAATGTAAAAACTGCACCAATACGCGAAGCACAAAACATTTCCTACGAGTGCAACAAGCAGTCAGAATTGAGAACAGGGAAATGCGGAAGCTGTACTGGAGTTGCCGTCCCCTTTCCTTGTTTGCCACATTACGAGCCTCTCCCACCTGCCCCCTCACCATCCTGTGTTCACCCTGAACGTCGTTAATACTCGCCCCTCCCTAGCTTCATAACCTTGCAACGCGCACATTCCTACAAGCTGGCACGCGCCCCTACGTACACGACACACCCTTCTCTTCCCGCACGCTTCAACGCACCCCTAGTGGGTTTGTGTCGCACAAACGAGGAACCCTGCCTCCGCCAAGTTTATTCAAGCTCTCTTCCCCGGTCTTCCTTCTTTAAACGCCGTGGAGGTTATGTCATCTGCGTACCCGCTTGGCGTTGTGGGTTGCCGATGCACACTACGCAGGCGAAACAATTCAATTCATGTGTTCTGCGTTCAAAAGTAGGAGCGAATACTGACATAGAGATGATGATTAGAGACGTTGGTTTATCGCGGGAAAACGTGACTGCTGGGTTTCAACGTGAGTTAAGCTTATCATTAGATTACTGGCTTCTCCATGTACGTGGAGCTGTCACCCTATTCGACTGATCCAATGAGATTCCCTGTATTGTAGTATTTGATAAATGTTACATTGATCTGAAGACAAATACGTTGTGTCACAACAATATAACACAATCATACATGCTGCAAGAAACTACAGCGTTTTCAAGAGTATGTTGGCACAAAAATTTTTTGCAATATACCATCATCTCTACTGATTGACAATACTTCCGAATATCAATCAACATATTAATTTATTTCCTGTATGTATGCGTGAGTATACACACACGAGCGCGGTTTTATGTTACTGAATTATTCATAAAAATACCCCTTTAAATATAATGTTAAGTTTTCACCTTATAATTTACTTACAGTAGGTTACAATGCATGTTCCGCGTAAAACTAGCCTAACTGCAGATACCCGGTGAATTATTAATTTTCCTGAGTAAAATCAAGACAGTTTATACGATGCTTATGAAGAACAAGACGTTAATAAATATTTAAGGAAGATAACTGAATTGCTGGCAGCTATAGCTTCGTTCGATCCTCCACTGATAAACTGGTCATAAAACACAGTTAATAAATTAGAAAACGAAATACCAAATACATTTTACCTACGCATTTCTATGGTTAAACTATCCGATAAACTATTCTTAAAATAATTTCGAACCAAAAGACTTTCAGTTAACAATATACTCGCGTAAGGAGCAATTATATGCTATTAAATATGAGTAAAATTTTTAACACGAGGACAAAAAACTATGAATACTTCAAGGGTACAATATTATATAAAAATTAGCAATCGACGAATTTTTTACGTGTGTGTACAGTCTAAACAAAGGCGAAACATGTTGACACAGTCTACACTTTTCGAAATTGCCACCAGAAAAATCCATAAAAGGAGAAAATCCCACGAAAGTATAACTGATACACTAAATAATTTTACTAGCGTGACGAACTTGTGTATGAATACTTACTTACCACGCCCTATATTTACTACACAAGCCCTAGACTTAATTTACAAACGTTTAAAGGATTGCTTGTTACGAAGATACCCAGTAATTATTTTCGGGAGCTAAAAACTGCTAAATGCGCAGTATGTAGCAATATAAAACACGCATCACTGCCTAAAACACCTCTCTAAAGCTACACATACATAGAGTAACTGATAATACAGTATACCATTTTAGAGCGAGTAATTCTGAACGGGCGACATGGAATACACAAACTGGATCGCTCCTCCCCCCTCTTCTTTTTACCCTTCCCAAAGCACCTGATCACAACTACGAATACAGACCTTGGAAGTGTGAGCTGGTGGAAAACGAGCCACGCCGAAGCGACTAACGATCCGTATCTACAAGGGAAGGAAAAAACAGCCCTTTCTGTTTCCGGGGAAGTTTGAACTCCCTCTGGAGCGCCGAGCCATCCAGCTTGCCGGCAGCCGGCTAGATGTGTTCCACAGTAGCGTTATGTACACAGGAAGGAATTTCTTATTACTTCGCCTCCCTGGAGTCCTTAAGTCGTCCCCGCCCCGCCTCTTCCTCTCTCCACCCAAAGCCACGGCCTATTCAACCCCTCCTTCCTACTTGCTCCAGGTTAGACAGCGTCGTAAACTCTTCCACCCTCCTCAACCCCTTGGCTTAGCCCAACCCCCCTGACACCATCATCTACAGCAGCCACCTTCCTCTCTTCCCCCGCTCGCAAACGGCTCCAGAACCCTGAGACGAGGGAGAGGCGACGGCTCGCCAAATATTCCGCATCATCAAAGGCCAGACCTGAGTGACAAATCTCAAGCTAAAGGTCGCGACTTCTGCCGCGGTCCGTCATGTACAGCTTGTACCGCCTAAAAATGACGACCCATCTTTATTCACAAGCAAATATCGGCCACAATACATTAATGATGAAGAATGACTGCACAATTTGTCTACAAAACAAAAATACCACCTGCAATTAAGAGCCTATGTCACTTATTGTGTTGAATTTTTCCTAAGTCTTACCTCATTAACAATTTGGCAATATTTAATTGAACATATTTCAAAAGGGACGTAGCTAATTACATTGTATTCAAATAATTACAGCGTACTAAGAAACTGAAGTCAGTGGTCAAAATAAATATTTTTTAAAATTATTTTTTTAGACACGATGGTCTCCCAAAATTTATCACATTATCAAGAACCACCTATAACATAATTTAACACGTAAATCTCTATTCTTGCTCTTACCAGGCAGCGCTCTTAAGTGCGGTGTCTTCAGCAATGCAATTTAAAACGCCTAGGGTGGGGAGGAGTTTGAACTATCATTGGCTAGTCAAAGTATATCGACAGTTGGCCGCTCTCTTAAATGCGCTTAAATTATGCAAACATTTTTCGCTGACTTATTTTACGAACATCGTTCTATATACAACGGACAGCGGAGAACATCCACTGAGGTATAAGAATATGGTTGAGGCAATTACGATGTACAAATGGCTTTTATGTGACTTCGTACAAATCCAGATACCTACTTCATGAAGAGAATGAAAGTTCGAAATGATAAGCACGAGTAAAACGGAAAGTGGGCTTTACGTCTCATTGACGAAGTCATTAGAAACAGTAAGAACAAAACTATAAACAACGACGAGAACTGGGAGAGAAACCGGTGATAGCCTATCTAATGGAACCATCCCAGTATTCGTTTGGAGCTATATTGGGAAATCATGCAACCGAACTCAGAATGGACGGGGACTCAAACCGAGTCTTCCCGAACGCGAGTCAAACGTGTTACTGATGCGAAACCTCGTTCCGCATACATATAAAATAGAAGGAATTCATTTCGAGTAAACAACTCACTTACTATACTCACACAAAATGTAAAGGATATACATACTCGTACATATACTGTATTATAAACGTCGATAGTGTTTAATAAAATTATTCAGAGTGAAAAAGTATCTTTAAACTGTAGACTGTAATATCACCTTGCCGTTCAATGCAATAGTTTTTATAATGCACGAGCAGTTAATCACAAAGAAATATCACTTTACACGTTTTGCCGTTAACATATAAGAAATTACATTAACATCACATGTAGCGTATTAGAAACAAAATTAAAGCATAAAACTATGGTCAACTCACCTACTCTTTATCTAACTGGGTGAGAAATCTCTTGTGTAACATTTTTATGCAAACTGAAAAAAAAATAATTAATCACAATTTTTGTATTTATGTTTTTGCAGTGTATTGGCTAAGATTTTACATAATTTGCTGTTAACGCGACGATAATGGTAGCGGAAGGATTACGTAGTACATTTTAGACTATAGTTTGATTTGCCTAATAAAGTAATAACGATATAATTTAAAATTAAACGTTAATTTTTTTTAAATTTGTATTTTTTGTCTGCTTGGCAAAACAGTATTTGTTATTGAATTGATTTTGGTTATTATATCTTATATTATTGACAAAAAAATGTGTATGTACATATATATATATATATATATATATATATATATTATAGACAAAAAACGTGTATGTACATACATATATGTGTGTGTGATACTACTTTAAAACAAAAATTAAGACCACAAAATGAAATAAGAGAGAGAAGTGCGGATATTTCCCAAATTAATTTTGCTCTCCGAGAAATGGAAGCTATTCACAGCACAAAACCCACGATTTCAGAGGAAAGGAAAACATCTTATTTTCCCAGTTCTCAGCCGGATAAAATCGGGAGAACGAAGATACTTCTGTCATGTCTAAACTCTCCCGCGCCAATTAATTAATCCGGCAACACGGCGCAGTGCGGAGCGACGCCCACTAAGGCTGAACTACGACTGTCACCACAAATTCGCTCGAGTACCACCCTCCTCCCACCCACCCTGCAACAAAAGACTCCCCCTTTCCCCGCCAGCAGCTCGAGGTATGGAGTCCCGTGACGTCTCAGGTGGCGCAATTTGAATTTCAAGAGGGAGAATTAATCTCTCTTATATAAGCGTCCCGACGGAAGGCTCTCCGAGGCGGGGTAATAAATCTCGGCGTGGAAAGTGCACGATGATATGAGGGGGAGGGGAAGGGATTGATGTCCGAAGCAAGCTGTGGCGCCGAGTGTCTTGAGATGTGTCTATCCAAGAATCACACACGGAAAGAATTGAAACTCCAGCTAGCCGAATGAACAGGCTCGAATGAAGGGTGGAAGAGATCCACTCTTCAATCGCTAGCTTGCGATTGCACGCAACTTCGCGATTGTGGTTTAGATAGCGATTTCGTGATTATGAACGTACTCGTTTGCGAGTGTCGCTATCTTTTGCGAGTACGCAAAAACTTTGCGACAACGCACTCTCGGCGACGGCAAGTTGACAATGCTTCTGTGGATAATTTCTCTCTTTAAAAATAATATTCCAAAATTCCTGTTTACAGCCACAAAAATTTCTCTTTCCGTGGTTAATTATCATCCTCGACGGTAGTGCCGCTTAACCTAATAATTAGGTAATTGTTTATATATGCTCCGTTAGATCTCGGTAAGAGTTCCATCACAAAATTTAGTTATTATTTAGCAGTGTTGTATACAAAGGAAGACATTTTTAAAATGATAAGTATTGAAACTGTAATTGGAGCAATAATCTTTAGAGATTTTTTTTTGTAAAAAATTCACAATGTGAATGATTTAAGTTACTTCCCGAATTCAAACTGATGTTGACCTTTGTGCGAATACTGAAATGAAGACATGTGCAAAACGAAATAAATAGGCTAAAAATTGTCCTTAATAACAAATGAAAGGACAGACATCCATAAATAATGCGTAAATATATTACATTTACACATTTTGAGTAAATATTGTAGAATGTGGGTTTCTTCTGTATTACAATTTATAGTTTTTTTTAAGTTTACGACAAGAGCGAGACGACGTCATTATTGGCTGCATTTGAAAGACTCGTTTTTCGCCCAAGTATTACATCTTCTCAAAAGTTAGTGAATATTAGCTTGAAAAATATACGGTAAAGTAACGTATTAATATTACCAAAAATATTGTTAATATATAATACTACTTATTTTGTCAGTTAATTGTCTCGTAATTGAATCGTGATGGTAAGAACAACAGCACAGGTAAATTTTACTCTATTAATAGTAAACATAAAAGTAAAGCTACATGGACATAGAACTGTAATTAACTGAATAAATGGACAGAGAAAACTAATTAAAAGAAGTTAAAAAATAACGATCTGCAGAGAAGAGTTAGACACAACGACGTTAACCAATATACTCCGTCATGGGAATACAGGAAACGCGTCTGCAAATGGTATCCGTGAAATATTTTGGTGATGTTTATACGTTTGCTAAAGTTATGTTATAATAAAGGTTTTTATTGACAGTTTTGTGGTTTCGTATTTTTAAAATGTAAATTGTGTAACAAAACAGCTAACTCGAATGTCATATCAGATCGAAATCTACGTTTCTTTTACAGAAGTCGTGTAGTTTTTGAAATAATCTGCCGTCTAACTTGCGAAGCGTAAATATTGACATAACATATGTATCGGACTGTATGTAAGCCAATTAATTTAATTACAGTTGTTTAAATATGTGAGGTTACTGCAACTCAAGGAAACTGTCCGCCATTTTATCGTAGAAATCCACTTTGCAAGTCGTAGCGCGCCCTCGAGATGGCGTGCTTGTTTACGACAGACTTTGCGAGTGCTTTGCGATATGTATACGTCACGTGGACAGTTAGTTCACAATCGCAAAGAGAGGGACTTGTAATCGCTTTCATCGCGAAGTGTTGGCGTGTGTAACGATTGCAAAAACTTATTTGCGTAGTGGTCATAATCACGGGGGTAGCATAAAGTCTGAATGATGACGAGGGGAGTGAAGCCAAGAGGGGGGAGAGGTAGCCACCAAATTCGCCAGTCGCCATACTGCTTTAACCTCAAAGTACACGTCAGACAGGTATATTTAATGTTAAATTAATGTATTATGGGCTTTAATTGATGTTTTAGGTTGAAAACTCTATATTTTAGCCCTGTTTACAAACCTCCTTACTAATATTTCCTCAATTTTGTAATTAGTCGGCCATATTGATACCAGACACGTCAAGCGTTTGTTTGGTTACAATTCTCGGCAACATGCTCCATCTGGACCCTTCTAAAATCTTTGGTCATAATAGACCCGCAGGATGCCAATAGCGGCTCGTAGGTTGTTGCCAGGGAGGACACAAGTTACAGATAACTCTACAGGGTTGTGCACTAGTTGACGCTATGGTCACTGACATACTAGTATGTAGGTGCCGCTTATTACTGACTGGTCACAACACAATAAGTAGATATTTCATGGTCAGTGGTATACGGCGGCGCATGCACAGGAGTGTACAGTTCTCGGCAACTTGTGCACTACCTGGCAACAACCCTCGAGCCGCCACTGCAAGACGCAAGACAATAACGGTTATCAACAGACGTTTTCTTCAAGGGTGTTTAAGAGCGTTTAATATCAGAATTTTATATTTTTATCCAATAGCATTGGGTTTGTAGACGATATTTGTGAGTACAGTTTCCTATCACGAAACAATTTCAGCTCGAAAAGTTTTCTCATAACGTTGCGTCAAAGTAAAAATTTACATATTACACTGCCACGTAAATAGTGAAAACCAATTGACATACCTAAACGAAATAATTCACAGTAAAATAACATGATCTATGTTACGTAATCAAGTATTAGAAACACTCACAATAAACAATTTTTGTATTTCGAAAAACTGCTGAATTTGTAATTTTTTTGCTGTTTTTTTTATTAGAGTCAAAATAATACGTTATGGATTTATAAATGTTAGGTTACGTAGTCCATAGTATGTTATTTCACAGTGAATTATTTCATTTGAGTAAGTATGTTGATTTTCACTATTTGCACAACGTAACACGCAAATTTTAGCTTTGACGCACCCTTATGAGAAAACTATACGAGCTAAAATTGTTTCGTAAGAGGAAAATGTTGTAACAAGTACCGTCTACCAAACGTAAGACCATTTCACGACAATATAAAATTAATGTTTTATGCCACTTGAACACCATTAAGGGGCCCGTCTGTCTGGCTGTTGAACTGCGCTGCAGTGGGTTAGAAATAAGCGTTTATCCGAAAAACTATTATACGTGTTCACGATGTATCTATCTACGAATGTAAACCACATTTTAAGTGGTATATTATGACGTAGTTTTAAAGCATCGAGCGTATTTTCGCGCCACTCCATAAAGGACAAACCGGAAACTTATACTAAGTTGTAAGTCATGGAAAATGTGTCCGAAACGTGACAATAAACGGTCTCTACGGAATATTTACTGTTTACAGGTGACCTTTGTGTCGACGATCTTTAACAGACTCTCGACCCTGAGGTCCAGAGTTCGAACTCTGGATAAGCCCTGAATACGCATGTGTGGCATTTTGGTCGAGATTTAAGCTCGTTTGGAATGTAAGTAGTTACAGAGTCTCCTCCTGCATTGAACCGGCGAGCTCTTATCTTTCCTCGATTGGGTTTTATGGCGAGCAGTTACACAGAATTGCCTGCAGACAACGGAGGGACCTCGTGATTATGGGCGGTCGCGAGAATACTTGATTACCGACCAATTCGGTCTCGTCACGTGAGCTAAAAGCCGTAGTTCCACACAGTGGGAGCTCGTAGCCGTGACCAATGGCAAGCCATCGTCGCAAAAAGCTCGCACTGTCTCCAACCTGGAACAATGGTATTCAGCACAAAAGCAGCGCGCTGTGTGTCCGAAGGCACACACAAAATTATAATTGGAAATGTATACGTTGACACCAACGTATAAAGCTTCACAGTTCACAACGACACATCAGGTTTTCGAGCGCGCGCACTTGCTGTGCCTATGTTCTCATAGCAATGTCACCAGTTCCCTGGACAAAAGCGTGTTAACGACCGCGCGCCGCCAAGGGACGAAATGACCGGCTCATCTACCGGGTTCTCACAGCCGTCAACTCTACCTATGCCAACACTCACGGAGTATGAGAGTAGATGTAATAACAGAAGCGGAGAGGCGAACCACAATTCAAACACACGTGGACGACCTGTAATGTATAGCTGGATAGATAAGGAACATACGTGGAGAGAGGAGTCGGACAATAGTACGAAACTCCCACTGCCAGGTTGTCCCTCCGGAAGAACTGTACCACCATGGTACAGCCTCCCCAATATATGCGTTACATTTTCTTAGAACTTGTGGCGTGCCAAAGTGTATGTGTTATTAAATTATATCTCGGTACAGCATCATGTAATAGCAACCAAACATTGTAATAACATATCACTAGAAAATATATTAGCCAATCACAATCTAATTTAACATGATATAAAGTCACGGTTACAAATGTGGAATACAAATAAGTTTAAATAATTGTATCGTTATAATTGTGGTATTTTACGACTCCGTAATCATAATATGAACATAAGACAGAGATAACTATGTTATTATTTGCGTTAATAATGGTAATACACACTTATAATTCCGAAGAATGACGGATATCATGTGTTGTATTCGCCTGCAAATAGCATGAAGTTTAAAGGCAACATCATACACACACAGTCATTATGAGTAGGTAGTCTACTATTAAATATAATAATTCTGTGATAGTATGCCATCAATGTAACGAATATTTAGTATTGAAATTAATTAATAAACAACATCAGCAGCACTATCATAAGAGAAAGGTCTAGTGACTGAGCATTAAATAATTTTAATAATATTATAATCACAATGATTCCTTAAACATATGTGATTGTTGACAGATTATCTGCGCAATTTAAATGTCTGTTTTCCGTGCCTGTGTACTAAATAAAAATATATTTGATGACATTTATATTCAAAAAACGCAAAAAGTACTCGAAAACAAAGATTATCAGATGTAAATCGCACAAAAAAAATCTTACTAACATGAAGCTGAGGTCGCTGGTAAACTCTACAATCGTTAAAATGGAACCACTGACAACAACCAACCTAATAAACAAAACACGCTGTGAATAGAGCTCAAGGAAAATACTGCGTGGATAAGGGGGTGCGGTACAATCGAGAACGTCCGTGAGAGTGTAGCACTGGACATGCTCAATCCTAGATTCTTGCGGATTAGGTTATCGACTCTTCTCTGCTCTTCACTGCACGCGGCGGTCCAGATTATCTCTTCCCTTCTTCGCCACGAGACAATACGATCAGCTACTGGGAAATAAATGGTGCACTGTTTACATCGGGACGGAACGTAAACCACATAGTGTATACAAGAGGGTCGTGAACTAAACATACAAACGCTGTGAGGTGATTCTCACGGCCATAAACAAAACGTTTAAATTATGACGAGGGCCGGATTCTACCAGCGGTTTGGTTATGTAATAAAAGTACAGTTTTACATTTAATTTGAAAGATATAAAAATGACACTAAAAATGGAAAATAATACGGTTGGGAAGTTTTCATTTGGAAAATCGATAATATGCAATTGTGTTTCTTACGCTGTCAATCAAGATTATTTCCGGGCACATCGTCTAGCTTTTTAAATACATGTTTGAAAATTGGAAAACTGAAATGTGTTCCGCCGTGTAATGGGGGAAAATTTAAATATTCAGTTAATATTGGTTTTAAAATGGCTCGTACGAAATACCTACGTAGTTTTGCAAGTAACTGCAAGGTATTTGTACGATAATAATCAATGTGACCACAATTGAAAAAAAAAAAAAAGGTCTTAGTAACTTGGTGGTACTTACCCAGCTTGAAAATCTGACTATATGGACAAAATTAGTGGACTGAAAATTATTAACATTTCGTGACAACTCTTGATACTATATTTACTCTGTTATGATTCTGACGCAAAACGAATATTAAACAATTAACGAATAATGACCCTCCAGTAACTCGTAACGGAGGTACCCACCTTAGAAAAACGAATTTTAAAATAGTTTAAACATAAACTGCACGTAAAATGAAAAAAATAAACCTGTTTATAATCATGTTTTTTTTAGGCAATACCTAGTAACTGAAAACAGTCGTGGAGAGCTAAATAGGCGTTACAAGAAGTTAACGTGTTGTTGCATTAACGTGGCTTATTTAAAACAATAAGAAATACATCAGCGTTGCTCACATAATAGAACGAAAACAACGTAACATCCCCACTGCTGTTCTCAGATGCCAGGCCTTGCTTACATAAACACAATTATTGACAAAAGTGCTACTTCATATTACATCGATTTTATTGTATTTTCCTTACGAGTTACCGCACGACATTATTAATCATATGTTTCATACCCCATTTTCCATAGGGAATCATGTGACAGCGTTTATACCTGGAGTTGAATACTAGTCTGCATAGCTATACTAAAATAGCCCTGAAAAAAAAATAACAAGGGAAGCATTTACCTCGATACGTTTATTTTTGGTGCTCATTTGCTACACTAGGCAAAATGGCTACATCGAGTATAAAAACAAACGTGGACTGTTCGGAAGCGTGTACCTAGTTTAATTAGGTGTTTGGTCCCACTCTGCACTATCATATTTTAGACTCGTCTTGTTTAAAGTGTGAAGAGAAAAGATTTTTAGTCAGCTCTTAAGGGCGCAGTATACCGCAATTTTCATAACCATTTTTTTTATTTATTTTTTACTTGTACCAGATATTTTTTTCGTATTTTAGACTAAAAATGTGACAACTTGGCTCTTATGAAATTTTTTTATCTCTCTTAGCTTTCACGTAATGACTTGTTTAAAGTCATATTTGCATGTTTCCGTTTTAACGACTACACTGAAACCAACTGATATACCAAACTAAAAAAAATCACAGTGTGTAAAGACATTGCAGGCTACAATGACATGCTCATAAAATTAAAGAATAAACATTATTTGAATTTAAAAAAAAAATGCTGAAACTAAAAATAAAAATTTTAAAAATTCAATATTTGTTTTAATACAAATAAATTTTATTCTTAATTTTATGAGCATGTAACTGTAGCCTGCAATGTCTTTATCCACTGTGATTTTTTTGAGTTTGGTATAACAGTCGGTTTTAGTGTAGTCGTTAAAACAGAAACATGCAAAATATGACTTTAACAAGCCATTACGCGAAAACTATGAGAGATAAAAAATTTCATAAGAGCCAAATTTAGTCACATTTTGTGTCTAAAATAAGAAAAATAATATCTGGTACAAATACAAAATAAAATAATGATGACGAAAATTGCGGTAGACCGCGCCCTTAACATCTACATCTTCAGCGCTGGTGAGGAGTGGCATGGAGTATGGGGCAGCACTGGAATGAGGGGGCGGGGAAAACGGAAGATCCCCTAGAAAACCCGCAGACAAATGGCATCGTCCGGCAAGATTCCCACGTCGAAAATTCGAGTCAACCCCGTCGGAAATCGAACCCGGACTTTTTGGTGGGAGGCGAGTGCTCTACCCACTGCGCCAAACGCGACCTTAGAAGCCGCCTGAAAATCCCTTGGGTACTACTTACACACAATCAACTTTACTTCGCATCAAATACGCCCAATACGAAGTTTTTGTGCATCTCTTCTCAGGCAACACTCGCCAAAGAAAATAAGCTATGTTAAGATTTCCAGATATCTAATCCCCACTACATATTTGGGGGTCTGAACAGAATGCTTATAAAAGACCACTGTGCAATTCTCTAGTTAAACAATACAAAGAAACAACGCGGAGTCCAATATCATCTTTCACCAGCATTTTTAATCAGATTAAAAAATGTACACGAGCTACCACAGATTTTTTCACATATATTGTTTTATTGCCTTTGATTTCACTACCATAGTCCCTAAAAATAAATTAAAACTAACAACACAGTTATTACTCACGTCTAGAATCGTCGTCATCGAAAACAAGAGTACTACAAATACAAAAATATGAAAACACATAGCAAATTTAAAAGCGAATGAGAATTTGTACACAGAACAAATCGTTTTGTGGTCGGCACAAAACGTTTTGTCAATGTGGATCTCACTAACTTATTTTGTAGTCGTAACAATTTTTTTTATAGCCACTGTAAAACTTTACTGGGACGACAAAAAAAATTGAGGTCGCCACAAAAAAGTCTGACATGTTAATAATGACCAAATGATTTGTAGTGGCCAAAAAATTTTCTTTTTCATTATAGGTATGTGTGTATGTATAGGTAGTCTACACATATGTGTGTGATGTATTAAATATGGCAGGAAATAAGTCAATGCTGTACGATGCATGCATAGGCGCGATACATAAAGTCGTCAAATGCATCAAGTGTTCCCACAAATTAACTACACGCGTTAAGAGATCCATTAGAGATGCCATCCAAGCATGGCTGAATTAAAGCTGAATTATAGCTAATCACATCCTTTCTTTACAGCCTTATTATTTGCTACAACTGACAGTACAATTACTGACGTAGTGTAGAGGCAACTACCAGGCACATTCACTAACAAAAACCTAGTTAGTTACCTGTACGTAATAACTAATATCTGGAATTAGTGCTTTTTAACTTAATGTGCATACAACACAACTTGGTTTTACTCAACACATAAAAATAACCTCCTGCGTAAACAATATAAAGTTTTTTTGTCATGTGTATATTGGGCTTCGCCTATAAAAATACATGTTTAAACTGTACACGGACATTAGTTACATTAGCACGTATGTGTTGATTCCTATTTGCAAATCTTCAACGCCTGCGGAAATACAGCCATTTGGGATTTAATTGGCAAACGGATTAAACTGATGAAACCACACACAGTTCATCGTTGATGAGTGATATGTGCTCGGCTATAAATACGTAAATTCAATTCACTAAACATAACATTACATAATTCAATAAAGCTCACCGTATACTCCAAACACTTCCGCATTGTAATCCAGGAGATGTACTCACCTGGAAATAAAACGAAGAAGGAAATCAGAAATGGAAAACCACAATTCATATAATTACACAAAGATAAATAATTCAGCATTGTACATAAAACAACTTGACGTAAGTTTATCAAAATATAACATTACTGTTAGCGAACGGAAGTATATTTACAGAATGTAAACTTTATTTACATTATTATACTCGGGTATTTTGCCGTTATAACCAACCAAGTTTTGTAAAAAAAAAAATATTAATGTTGCCACTGTCGTTAACTTCTACATATAATTGAATAAACTTCATGCCTCTCTATATAACATACAAGATATTGATTAGAATACTCCCATTTTACTACAATTGGATTGATATGTGTATTTTCCTTACCATGACACATGGAACGATACGTAATGATAACGAAGTGGTTTGCCTCCAATGAATCATAATACAAATATTAACCTCAACGCAACATATCGAGCCTAATTTAATTACAATATCTAATTACCACAATGTCTGTGTTTTAAGTATGTAATCAAATAGGGATAATTTCTCATGTTTTTCTATATTTGAAGACTGTGTACGATTTTTTCCCAGAAGTGTAAGCAAGAGCCTCAGTATCAAGTTGTCGCTTGTACAAACTTCACCATTCATTATTAAATCAGCAACCGTGTTCTTTCACCTCAGCACAAATAAAAATAAACATTCACGTCCAAATAAATGATTTATATAATAATTGTGCTACTTTTAATGAATGTGTTTCTAAGTACACAACACAAATTCATCAGCAACACACATTTGGCAAGTGCGCTGTCTTGAACTATTTCGTTACATATATTGACACATAAGGGAAAAAAATAAACGGAGCATATCTATGTGCAATACACAACTAACATGTTAAAACATTTTAGAACTTGAAACATGCCTGTATCCAAACAACCGCTTAAAAAAGTTATAATAGGCAACTCGTAAAACAAAACTTTTATGAAACCCATACTTTTAGCATGCGTTTTTACCTGTAAACATTTTATGTTTGCTAGGTTTCTGGGACAAAGAACAAAGCAAATGTTGTTCATGTTTTCACTCTACAACTACTACCGTACGTGAGAAACCTGGTACATTATCCTAAAACCACTTTCACGGTATCATCAAACTTTACCACGGCGAGTTCCCATATTACTGTCCACGTGGCCAACAAAGACACGGAGCCACCCTACCCGCAAAACAAGGGTATAAAAAATGTCGGAAACAAAAGGGCGGAAAAAGTAATCAAGTTGTGCCGTGTTGAGACGAGGGAGGGTTGAGTCACCGGGTGTATTCAGGGAGCACTTGGCTGAGGGGTGTTGAGTGGGGTTGCCACAGAGGGTGACCTCCCTCCGTCTGTGATATCATATGGCAAGGCAGGGGTGTGAGGTGGGTCGTGATCCAGCTTCACCTCTCGCCGTCGAGAGTGGCTTGAGAACCCTCGTCGCGGCGTACCGTGTTTTGTTCCCTGGCAATTCTCACGCTAGAGCGGACTGCCCCCACCGCAGGCCTCGCGCCGTCACACGGAGGCGGTAATTTATATGAGGCCAGTCTGCCTGGAGTTGTACTGCGCGTTGAAGGCACAAGGCCACTCTGAGGCGCGCACCTAGTTCCACATCGCTCTTATTGGCAAGACTGTAAACTGGCGCGCAGTGCTGCAACCTGGGAATTCAACACGTGACCCTGACATTTTATTGGTGGAAAGTCTGTAGACCGCTTAGTTAGTTTCTTATGGATCCGAGCAGTATATTTTATTATGAAGTTGTGCGAAATGTCCATTTAAATCCACGTGGAAGAGCTCGCAAAAAGTATTTCCAACGCACGTAATGTTTTTAAAGTGCTCTATAATATAATCTCTCTATTAAGGAGGCCGCCTGCCCAGACTGCCGGGCAACGTGCAGAGCTTCGGGCGTTATAGGATTATTCGAAAATTGTTCAACGCACTTGAGTGGTCTCTGCTTAGGAATTGCATACAAAGTACATTACACGTGTGTATACTCACTTCAGGGTCACCACTACTCATGAAAGCAAATTTTCTAGCGGCCGAAAATGGCGAAAGTAGGTTTATTAGCGGTCCTTGTTTAGATATTAAAATATTGACGCTGGAACTTTTAAAAAGTATAGGCGTGTACAATATACCTATAACTTTAATATTACGTCATAAAATATTAGGGTCACAACAGAATGTCTCAGAGAGGCGAGTTGTCGGCGAGAAGACTGCACGCCAGTTCAGTGACTTGCACCTAGAGGCTAGAGTGAAACCTGATGCGCGTGCTGTGTCGTCCTTACCGCTTCCGCACTTCTAGGCCTCGAACGCACAAAATACGTTCACCCAGGTGGCCACCTTAAGGGCGTTCTAGAGAGATTACATCGTAATTTTATATATGTATGAACAGTGTCAGTTTTGTAGACGATACTTGGGAATACCTTATCCATTTACAAAAAAAAAAAAATTAGCTAGGCGAGTTTTTCTTAAAAGTCAAAATTTGCATATTTTTTCTTTATACGTCTCCCGGAAACCAATTAACACAATAATACGAAATAATTTACAGTGAAAGTACATGTCACGGGCTAGAGCTTTAGGTACAAAAAAATACAAAATAGTTTCGTATTTACAAAAAAAAATTAAAAATAAAAAATTTTCAAATTTACAATTTTTTTAAAAGCAATACATAATTTTATTGTATTTTTAATACATAAAGTCCTAGCCCGTGACATCTACGTTTACAGTGAATTATTTAGTTTAATTATGGTGATTGCTTTTTGCGGGGTGCATAAACTAAAAACACTCAAATTTTGACTTTGAAATGCAACTATGGGAAAACTGGCTGAGCTATTTTTTTCTGTTTCGTACAAATATAAAATTATGATTTTTTTCTTTCTGGAAAGCCCTTAAAAATAAAAATGTAAGGAAATTCGCAATCGTGCGTCTGGAACGAGACGAATACCGATAACGCCTTCGCTGTCGCCGTGAGCAAATTTTGCTGTCATTAATTTTAATTTTCCTGAGAAGTGAATATTGCGTGAGCTATTGGTACACACAACAGCTGACAGTGATCAACGCCTGCAAATTTCCTCGAAGTAAGTCTCTAGTACTGCAATGGAATCTCGAATGAAAATGGCCGCAACGGATGAGGTGGAGAAATGTCATAATAATTACCGGGAAACATTATATCGGACGCACACAGCTGGCCATTGTGGCCCAAAAATTCAATTCTCTTTAGCATCACTGCTATTGTACGAAAAATTCCGGTAGAACTAAACAATTGTATATTCCCTCCGCTACACCGTTCTTCAGTTGCTGGAATAAGTAACCTAACTCGTGAAACTGTTTTAAAAACAAAATTGACATAAATCTACACAACACACTTTTCCTAAAATATATACTTTGCGCATAAGAGAAATCACTGATTGAATTTAACATTTAAATACCAATACCATGTATACAGATATATCGCACTTAAAAAATTAAGATTCCAGGTTCAAAGTTAACCCGCATATACTTAGACAACCTGTCAGGGTGCACCATATTACTAAATGTTATTTCGAGAAAATTTTAAAAACGTTCTTTAGTTTACAATGCTCTCTCTCTCTCTCTCTCCCATCTATCCTGTAACAGCCAATTTAACAACTGTCCAAGTCAAGCACACAGAGACAGTTTCGTGGCGTAAGTAGGAACTGAAAACTGCCGTTAGAAAAAAAGTTCTGGAGTGTAAGACCATAACTATTTTGCTGTATGAAAGGAACGAGGCAAACTTAGTGTTGCTTGCAATGCCAAGTTGCCGCCTCACTTCAAACTGTGTCTCTATACACACACACACACACACACACACATAAATGTTGATATCGGAAAATATAATTAGAAAGTTCTGAGAAATTATTAACAAAAAAAAAAAGGTCAGCATTATATACATTTTTGTTTTCTTAATTTCCGGTACCGTGCATCCAGGATGCCATTCATAAAGTAGTTAAAATAGCTTTGTCGACGTAAAGTAAATATGCCTCAATTCTATGAGCATTCGTTCTGCTAACACATTCCTCTACTCTCCTTTGTATCTCCCCCTTCTCCATCACTCTTCCCCTCTAAATGTCACTCACACACTTTTCCTCTCACATAAGCTCCGTATCTCTCTCTCTCTCTCTCTCTCTCTTTCTGCCTCTATCTCTAATTGTAAAATATAAGCTTTTCTACAAGGAAACGAGAAGATAGGAAGGGAGATACTTTGGCTAAGATAAAAACATACGTGTACAGTTAAATTACTTAAATCCTCGAGTTATAATTACGTTACGAAACTTGCCACTTCTCTGGAGGCTGGCCCAAACAGACACCTTTACATGTCCACCGAAGCACGGTTACCATGCGAGCGTATATAACATGATATTTGGAAGTGAACTTTGGAAATGCCACATCGTAATCACCTAGAACCACCTCAAAATGTCAGCTGGAGAAAAGAACTAAATAGCAGTGTCAGGTACAGTTAAACTCTTTTTCTTTTTACTGTATGCCTACTATTTATTTCCTCGCTTATATGTTCCAAATATCAAATACCATACACAATTACATACAAATCATTGATTTTACTATGAAATGAAACGTTTAAAGCAAGTATCTACACGAAACGTACAAAAATATAAAATTTATGATCCTAAACGGCCATACGGATATCCAAAGTTTAACTTCTTAGTCATAAAATGTTTAGTTAACCCTAACCACTGCCAATAAAAACGTTAAAATAACTTAATGTTTTTTTTAATTAGGTACTTCCTTCCGCGTCTACTTCCCCGGTAACAAGAAAGAGACTTTATATGTGCAGTATTTTAAATGAACGAGATAAATAAAATAATACAATAATTGCGAAATTGACAACAAATAATGAAGCAAGAAAATAAAAATAAGTTATGCTTTGGGCAGCTCAAATACGTATAGCAAAATTCACGAAACACTTGAACACCGCAGTCGCTCCAACTTCAGTTCAAATATGACGTTTCTTCAGTCCGAACCGGAAACAAGTTGGCCTACGCATTTAGCAGTCCAACGAACCTGAGTCGTAAAGACAAGCTCGGGTTTTGAGGGGGCGGAGGGGGGGTGGTTGGGGGTTGGCCGACAGTCATGAATTGCCGTTAAAAAACGCTTTCTTATTGTAGTTTTTAATGTGTCAAACATTCCGTTGCCACACAATTTTACAAGTCACACAAGGGACAACCAGAATTTCGGCAAAGGCAAAAACTTGTTTCCCTCAGAAATTGACTCAAAACTTCAAATCACTGCCTCCTTTAAATTCTCATTTAATAACACGTCTACCAAGTTTAAAATTAATTTGATGTCTTACTCCCTTGAAATTTTTAAGTAGGATTTTTATTACAGCAAGAAACTTTGTTTTGGCAGTATTAACTACTTTTCAAGAACCGTTATAGTTAGTTCAAATTAAAGAAGACTACTGTCACCTTAAAGTTATTAAAATTTCAATATTAAAAAAAAAATAACAGACAATATTAGAAATATATATTTGCCAGATTTGCTAATATAAATTATGTCTAACGAATAAGACGTTTTTAATATCATCTTGCGTCTGGAAAGACTGTACAAAATTTCAGAGTCGGTAAATAGTTAACCACGCGTCAAGCTGGCAAAATAATTGTTTGCAAAATTTACAAAAATTCTACCCAGAACTTTTGCAAGTTTATATAAATTATAGTTAAATATTTTTCCGACTTGAGTTAATGTGTTTAGCACTGATGAATGGCCCACGTGCTTGTAACATCAAGTGCTAAGGAGTGCTAACCATTGGCAGATCCAGGAATGAAAAGGAGGGGAAGGGGATTGTGTTAAGGGTACATGACATCCGCTCCCTCCCCTAAAAACCTCAGACCCTCACAAAGATATGAAATCGCCTTATTTTCTGCTTTACTTCTCCTTCTAGTTCTACTCCTCAACCTGCCGGTAAGTGGGTCTGTTCTTAAGGTGATATTTAACATCATTCAAGAACTCAGTTCTTGGTTATCTTCTATTTACTTTTCCTTTCAGTTTCCCATAAAGCACCAAGATGAATGCCGGAGTAAGTGGCCTGTAAAACTGAAATGGATACTTCAAGAAGGGCCCAATAGCAAAAAGAATTATTTTTCATTTTCCAAGATAAACATAAAGATAATTTCGTCCGAAAGTAGGGTAGGATTCATATTTGTGCCTATTAGGCCTACATTCTCTTTCCAGTAACAATGCCGCAAATGTGAATTTCTCCTGGGTTTGGAAATAAAATCCCTTTTATGCCTGTCCTGTTTTCTGTTGTTGGGCCCTACTTGAAATACACTCTTCACCTGTTTCTTTTCTCTTTGACTATTTCTCCCAGGCGGGGGGTTTCTTCTGCTCTCTTCACGACTTCCGAGTTTTTTTCCGGGATATCAGCGGCATTATCTAATACACTTATGATTACTTCCTAAAATTATGATCACACAAAGCTCCCTCCCATTATACGAATCGAAAATCTACACCAACAAGATGCGGAGAGCGTGACTTCTACTACTGACAGTCTAAATCCGCCCCAGGTCCTTACCAAACCTGGACACCCGCGTGGTGGTCCGCGGACATGCCGGGTGGAGTGGTAGGGTGGGTTACGCCGGTCATTATTCAGGACGTGACGACGAGCTGGAGTGCGGGGTTCCGCAGCACGACCGCTAGACCCGTGCTGGTGCTGTCTCGAGGGCGGGGCGGGGGTAGCAGTTCTCTCACACCAACCTGCACGCGGCTGAGGGTCTCGGTCGATAGCGGCCCGTCATCTCAACTCCGACCGCCCGCAGCCCACCTGCCTCGCCGCTACGCGACGTGCACCCAGGGGAGGTAGTCCCCCTTCCCGCCTTCCCAGCCATTCCCGCACACACCCAACTACGAGACTGCCAGTTCCAGAGAGCTCTCCACGACCTTTGCCGCCGATGTTCACGGCCTTCGAGTAGGATCTCCTGAAGAGAACGCTTACCTAAAGCCACCCGTCGTGCCTGGGGTCCAGATGCAATCGAGTCCCCGAGGGCGAAATTGCCGCCACAAAAACAGAAGACGTCTCATCGCCTTCATGAGTACTACACTCGCCTCCAAGACCTGTGCAAGCATCGAACGTTCGACGAGCGACGTCTCACGAGTATCAAAATATATAAAGTCCTTCGAATTGTTTTGCATGTGGCGGTTCGGTCATTTTCAAGCTTACAAATACGCGATTTAAGACAATGCAAATATGCTTAGTCATGCTATTAAGAACGCTCCCTATTGCGTATGTGTGAGAGGCATTAAATTGTTATGGGACTTAAAAACCTGTGATCATATTAATTTAATTGCGGGGTTTTCGAATCCAGTTGGTATTTACCCAGATACGTCATTCTTGAAAAGCAGCAAGTTTAAGATGTCCGAAAATCATGTTTCTTACAAGCGTGCCAAATGTTTTAAACATAGGCTATGGCAACATAGAGTCAATAGCCTGCAACGTATTTCAAGCACGCGACACACATTCGCAAAGTTGTGTGTTCGAAGAATTCACCCCCTGCACTGCTGTTAGGATTTTTATGTTACTTGACGTTCCCGTTCAAAACCAACGTCAGCGACATTTTTAGTTCCTAGATGAGTCAAACAGCCATAATAACTAATTCCGACCTTCACAAGAAAACTATTTAAAATTATGTTGATGTACTTGCAACAGTCAAAAACCACATCAAACAGATATACGGGGAATTTTTCATGATCTCTGCTCTCGGTGAACTATTTTAACTCTTTGAAATTATACACCCGTTTGACGTCTTACCGTTGAACGTTGCACAGTTGCTATTGCTATATACACACATACCAATAAACTGCGATGGGAAAATGAAGGATGCTAAGCAAGTGCATGCCAACGCAATCCTCGATGTTACATTTTTACAGTGCCACAAACACGCACAACGGCTCTTTATTGCAGGATTCTTAAAAGTATGCCGTAACACGTCTCCTAACACATGCTGTTTTATATCCCGATTCGCCAACGTACATTAATGACTAATATTTATTACAGCGCGCTTGCCGATGATGCAGTCTTTAGCATGTCGCAGGGATGTGTCCCCCCCCCCTTCCCAAAATGTAAATAAACTTCATGAATATTTAAAAAATTGCAGTGTTATATTCACAATTTAGGTACAAATACTGCTTAATTTGCATCATTTTGCAAATTTAAACCGAATTATTTTTGGGGTAGGGCCCCCGGACCCCCCACTTCATGACGTGTGATCGGTGTCATCTTATTATGTTCTGAAAATTCTCAAGTTGGTATCCCTAACCCCCCCCCCCCCAACACAAATCCTGGCTACGCCCCTGAAGTTACTCAACTGAATACAGACGCAAAACATATATAAATAAACTAAAATTTAAGTTTTCAGTAAACCGTTTTTGCACGATCTTTTTTCTGTGCAGTGTCAAAAATCAACTGCCTAGTTCTTACAAAGATCATCAAAATCAAACATGTCAAAAAAATCAAATCATGAAACTTATTAACTGAACATGGAATGTTTATGCATCATGCAATTTGAAATCTTGATGACAATCGTAAATATTTATTTATATTTACGCCGCTTCCGTTTATTTTATCTGAAAGCTGACGGCCTCAGAGGATCACCTGGGGCTACTTGGCGATAACGAAACTGTGGTGGTTCTCCATTACCTTCGCACACCTGCATCCGCGGAGGAAACATTAAAATGCACCTCCGCGACCGGGAATCGAACCCGCTCCAACCACTGCGCCAACGGTCAGACTTGTAATTATTTTACACTGGATAAAAATACACTCGCCGGAGTAAATTTATGGAATTTCTCTGTCATGTTACATTCGTCGTTCACAAGTCGCCTTGTCAGCCTTCTCTGAGGGCCGGGATAAAGACGATGGCCCGTACACCAAGTGTGTCATCGCCGCTATGGCAGAAACTAAACCAACGTGCGACTCGACTCAACGTGACTTGAAGCGGTGACCGACCTATATTTTTATTGGACGGGACGTCCGTGCATGTCTGAGCGCCAGGGAGCGTGGTAAACACCAAAAAGAGAGGGGGGAGGGAATAAATGCTCGCACAGGTCTGGCCCTGCAGTCGGCTGTTTCTTAAAAAATATAATTACTGAATATATGTAACATGACCTAGTTGCATTAACCATTGACAAAACGAAACATATACAGTCCAAAAATGTCCTCACATAGGCGTCTAGGGGTGTTCAAGTGCGATAAAATCATAATTTTATATTTTTTATGAAATATCGTTAGTTTTTTAAACGATGTTTGTGGTGTAGTTTCCTTTTACAAAACAATTTTAGCTCACATAGTTTTCTCATATCGGTGCGTCAAAGTCAAAATTGCTTGTTACGCTGACATGCAAATAGTGAAAACCAATCAACCTACTAAAATGAAATAATTCACTGTGAACTTAAATTCCATGAGCTACGCAATAAAACATTCAAAAACCTACAATGCCATATCTTTAATTTTTTAAAAAATCACAAAAGTACAGAAAAAATTTGCAAAAAATCAACATTTATTTTTAAATGTACAAATAGTTCGCGGGATGTTTCTTAATGTTTTATTACGTAGCCCGTGGCATGTTATTTCACTGCGAATTATTTCACTTACATTAGTCAACTGGTTTTCACTATTTCCATGGCAGCAGAACATGCAAATTATGACTTTGACGCACCTTTATGAGAGAACTATGCCACCTAAACTTGTTTTGTAAGAGAAAATTGCACTCACAAATATCGTCTACAAAACTGACATTATTTCACATAAATATATAATTATGAATTTATCGCACTTGAACACCATTTTAAGGGCTTGCTTGCGCTCGAGTTTCAAGACAGTAATTTTTAAAACATAAACTGAAGCCGATTGCGTAAAATCGCTCTGTAACTTTGTTTACACGAGACAAAGTATATCATGATAGTAGCTTATTAGTTAATAGCCTAAATTTTCTTTTAATATACAGGTTAGCTAAAACCATTATACGTTATGATTCGAAAAATTACATTGCATAGTAAAACCAATCTGCAACATATTTACACAGCAAATTTATGATACCGGCTCTCATCTGGGCGCAAAAAAAAAAAAAGTGAATAAATAAAAATAATTCTCTGGAAAGTCGAGAAATTCGGGCCGATGCCCATAAAAAAGGGAATTCATATGAAAAAATTCTGTTAAAATTATTGCCCATTAAAAATGTTTCATTGTACCTATGAAAAAAATAAAAATAAAATAAAATACATGTTTGCCAAACTTGCATTGCTGACGGCGTCGTAAATAGAGTACGGCGTGCAGTTATCCATGCAATAAGACAGCAAACAAAATGTTCTCAAGTGAGACCAGGCGATACAGCGGCCATGTGGGTGGAAGGAACCTCGGAGCCAGAGGTCATACTCGGCTCAAGAGATGTTAGCTGAGTAGCGACGTAACCCAGGAGGATCGATATCTGGACGTATGGCCGAAGGAAAGTAACGACTTTCATCCCGCCCAAGGGCTGAGGTATTGGCCGACTAGCAGCCCATATTTCTCATCGTGATTTTTACTGCGTGTTTTATTAAACTAGAAGGGAGGAAAAGTACCCCCCGCCCCTCCTTCCGCGAAATTCTCGCGTGAAAAAACGCGCAGAATTTATTTTCGCGGCTACGGCGAACACAACCACCCGGATCGGAAGACACGGTAAAAAACAACTTGTTTTATTAAAATTTTGAATAGGAAAACTACGCGAGAATCTGTTATAACCAGAGAAAGCTTTGTACAAAAAAACACACTAACAAAAATAAAACAACTGAATCTACGGAGCGGCTGAAATATTATACATCCACATCAAAAATAAAAATAACAGGTTGATGTATTTACCGGAAAACATGTGTATATCAGAGCCAAATTGTCGGTAATTTTACGCCGGCCATTCACAATATTATAACGAAAACCATCTTACCTACAACTTTTAAAGGATTGATTTTCATGAGACTTTAATAAAACAACATAAAATCCGAATTAACCTAAAAAAAACCTGTTTAAAATGTGCATGTGGTATTTTAAATCTATAATCCCTGTTAAACAGAGAGCATTTTCACGTTGCAGTCTTAGCAGGATGAAGTACTACAAACATCTCAATCTCAATTGAAGCCTTTCAATCAAAATAATTTTTGGGGACCACAGGAATGAAATATCTAACGAGTACGGAAGCTGTAGGTGTTTGTGTGTTGTGTACGAAATGACATTCCCACGCCTATTCGAAGGGATGCCGCACGAATATATTAGGAGCTCCCGTAAACGCCGCAAGAAATAAAAGTTTAAACTTTCATTCTTTTCTTTCTTCCAATACGGGGCGAAAAGAACCGTTTGAAGTTTCAAGTACGGGCGCATTCATGAATAACACAACACGACCAGGTAGGGAAGAATATCCGAGTTGGCGCATGAGTGGAAGTAGTCGACATGTCCGTTTACTACGAGTATCGGAATGTTTATATAATATAAAACCACCGGCGACGTGTGTTCTCGTGTAATGCATATCGTAGTTACGCACTCCAAATGCAGCCTCAATTGATTTCCTGTATTTCCAGAGAGTCAAGTCGTCATTCATCCACGCATTGTCTCTCTCTCCGTATGCATGTGTGTGTGAGAATATTTACATACACACACACCGTAAATTGGGGTTGCTTTGGCCCATTTTGTGGTAACTTTGTCCCACTGAAAATATTAGTTTTGGAGTAATTTAGTTCATATACAGATAATCAAAGTCTGGTGCTTTAAAAATATATATTTAATCCACACGTAAGTATTCTGTAAAAGGTAGTCTAGTCGTGTGGTGCGCCGAACTATGGCAATACAACACGTACCGTAAGATGAGGTGACACGGGACACGTGGGGTGACTTAGGACATTTTTATAAAAAATTTGTTTTATACTTACGTGTGTTAACTGCCAGTAAATATGAATTTATTATCATGTAGATATTCGTGATTTGAAATTCGTCACAAGTTAATTTCTTTACTCAGTGCTACCTTATGAGAAAAAAATATTTTCCTCGAAGTGTCCCAAATCACCCCACATGTCCAAAGTCACCCCCGATTACGGTATTTTAAAACCACTTTAAGAGCCCTATACAGCTGGCGCTTGAACATCGTTGCACCGTGCTAGGATACATTATTTTTTAACGAAATACTACTAAACATGTGTTTCATATATTTATCTACGAAAAGAAAACATATTTAAAACTATGCTTCTCTATGTTTGTTCACTAGATATCATGCTTAGAAACATAGTTTGGGGGCACTCCGCAATGGCTTTAAAAAAAAAATAAAAAATAAAAAAAAACAGCTGTTTCAGAATGCTGTTACGTAAAAAATTCCAACTGAAATCGTAAAACAAAAATTGAAAAGCACGCTGAACGCATTCACCGGCAAATAAAAAGGTAGGTTCCCAGGGAAAAGTCTCACAGGGAAAAGCCAACGACCAAAACACTGCGCGCAGTTTTCGCTCCCCGTGCATAAAGGCTATACTATTGTTGACGCACCAGCCAGTCTAGCTCTTATCGCTTATCGCCTGCCTGTATCCCTACCTCAATGGCGGCACCTAGCTCTTGCTGTATAGGGCTCTTAAGAGTGCGTGGTAGATAAATATACGCTGAAAACATCAATTGATTTCTACGCTTTTTTCGAAGTCAATATGGATAAAATACTCAATGACAATTCTAGATAATGGTATTTGCCAACTTTATGAGTAAATATTTATCCAGAATACTAATTCGTTACGCGTGATCTCTTGCGCCGCAGTTAAATGCACGAGGTTCCGGCGTCAGAGATTGTGCCTCAGAAGTTCGTAACACTGGAAACAATTTTGTTTAAAACGTTGGATGAAACTATTGTCTAGGATTGCTATTTTTTAATTTTCGCAAATTGGCTTCAAGAAACCTACAGTTATAGATTAATGCTTTTAGCGTTGAATTATGTACCGCGCCCTCTTAAGGCTGCCGCCTGGTGAAGGGTGTTTGTTTGTGTGAGGCGAAAATCGATGAGGCGCTACGAGCGACGTCAGCCGGCACATGTATTGTGATATCGCCTCTACGGCCAAAGTCGTAAACACGTGCGCAGTGTTCCCGCCGTAACGTTTTTACTGTGTTACTTTAAGCGATGGCCCTATAATATTATTGAACGCGTCACTGTAGCAAAGTCCAATGTACTTGTAGACCTCAATTTCGAACAAATCCGTTACACACATCTTGAGAAACAACCGCGTGAAAAATTTGATTTTAGCCAATTTTGAGGGACCGTAAGCTTTGCGAAATTTTGGGGTTACTTTGCACCACTATTTTTATTGTTAAAATTAAATGTTTGAAGCTTTTTTAACATACAAAATTCTCCATTCACAGCAGAAGTAATTAACTACACTTGAACGTCAAGGGTTTCTTGAAATTTTCATTTGAATTGAAATTAATTAAGTGGTGCAAAGTTACCCAGGCAGGGGCAAAGTATCCTCACTTTACGGGACTTAAAATATAGCTTCCAATGTGCGTGATGTCTTAAAGTCACATTCACAAGTAGTCTGAAGTGTGTTTTCGTTTCGTAAATAGGCATTGTGGACGCACGTTTACTGGTCTCTGAGAAAAAAACGTAACTCCGAACACTGCACGCAGTTCGAGCACCCAGCCAGGCGGCCGCCACGATAATTTGTAATGTACAAGAAGTTTCTACTCAATTTCATTTCGCAAATTAAATTATATACGTGATAATTAGTTAGTACTATTACAAGTGAATCGATTTTTTTTTTTGCAAAAAGTCTACGAGTTCAGAAACTTTGAGTCACTCATCGAGCTTGATGCATATTTTTAAAATAAACAAAAATGACTGTTCGCTTGTTAAAATCCAGTAATTCAGGGCATCGCGAAGAAATCAATGCAGTATTCAATATGCTCATCTTACACAAGTCGTTTCCCGTTACATGTCGTAACACCCTCACCTTTGGGTGCGAGATATATGAACATCCGTATTGAATTTCGTACATATTTCTTGGCGATTGAACGATATTTCTAAGGGAAAGGAAAATCATTATTCGCAAGGTGGTAGGGGTTAATCCATACCATAGTATTTACGTAAATATCGACTAAGTGCAGTTCTCATGCCAGATTTTGTGGGCGAAATTCTGGTAAATGCTTTACAAGGTGTCCATGACAATATCAATGCATTTATTTTGAGTGTGTAGTGCAACGCTAGACTTTTGACAGCCATTTACTCAAAAGGTGAGGGTTTGTGTAACTTATCTGGTTCTCAGGGTCTCACGACGGCGACGGGTCAAGCTACGTTAACTTTGAGCACTTCGCGATTAGGTCAAGTCTAGAAGTTATATGAAGCAGAATTTCGTGCAGCACTACCGTTCTCTTTTGGACAATTAATTTTAAGTTCTAAGTTTGTGTGGTAACTGTCATACCGATCACTGCATCGCTTCAAGTGCATTATCGTGCGAAATGGCACAGTGGCAATAAAAACACTGGACTCATACTCGGGAGGCCCTGGACACGATTCCTGGTCCAAAAATTTTGATAGCACCTTTCCTTCTGCACGGTACGAAATATTTTGTGGGTATTTACCTTGCAAATATTATTTTGTGGTCACAACAAAAACATTTTGTTGCCACCACTAAAATATTGTGGCCACTTCAAAAATTTTCTTGTGGTTACTACAATGTAATTTTGCAGGGAAGACTTCCAACAAAGTTTTTTTTTCAGCGTGAGGTTTTCGATTTCACTCCATGCGGATGCTGGGATGGACTGGCGACGAACGCTCTCCGTCCAATTCCTGAATGTCTTACACACTGATTTAATAACTAATGGCATGGTGTCGGCTAGACGCTAAGGGTGTTCACGTGGCAAAATTGCATAACACGGCATAGTGTTAGTTTTATAGACGTTACGTGTGACTACATTTTCCACTAGTAAATTTTTTTTATCTCTCACAGATTTTCCATAGCAGCATGCCAAAGTCAGAATTCGCAAGTTTCGGGAACACAGTAATAATAAAAAACAAGTGACTTGCCCTAATGAAATAATTTACTCTGAAATGAGATATTATGGGCCATATGCTAAAATATTTTTAAAAACACACATCAATTTTTTTTTGGTATTTTTTTTAAATGCTATAAATGAAGTAAATTGTTATCATTTTGACATTAAAAAAAACAAAGGAATCTCATTTATGTTATTAAATATTTTAGCGTATTTACCATTATATCTAATTTCAGTGTAAATTATTTCATTCTCGTAAGACCTTGGTATTTGTTATTACCATGTTCCTGTAACTTACAAATTATGACTTTTTCATGTCACTATTGGAAAACTATGAGAGCTAAAAAATGTTACAAGTGTAAAATGTAGTTAGAAGTAACGTCTATAAAGCGATAACTATGCCGTGCAAGTATAAAATTATGAATTTTTGCCACGTGAACGCCCTTGAGAGGTATGGAAAGCTACGATGTCGAGCGGGCGACTGGAATATTCAATCGTCAATAAAATCTGGACTACTCATCAAAATTCGATGAGATTTTTATTCCGAGTAGATATTTTAGCAGATGTTTATTTATATAGTATGCGTCAGTATGCTTTACTTTCGAGTAAAAAATTAAAAACATAGAAAAATAAGGGCTTGAAACAACAAAATGTACAAAAATGGAAAACTGTCATTTTTATAATTTTTAATTCGATAATATCTACGCCTCTATGATAACCGAATTTCAAAAATACTAGCGTTTTGATTTTAAAATAATTTTACTGTCCGGAAATCTCTGCGCGAGAGGTTTACGGATGTCAAAATTATTTTAATTTTTAAGTATATCATAGATCGTCTGTTACCACGGCTGTCTAGTAGGCAGTATAAGTGTTGGCGTTTGGGAAACAATCAGAAAAAAAAGTGAAAATGGGAGCCTCACAAAAAATTAACCCTGTATTCCCTTTCAGTTAAGTATGTGAGCTGGTTGAAAAATAAATGACAGTCTAAAACAATATTTAAGAACGTCTGTGTGTGTGCGTGTGTGTATCATCTGGCGTAAATTTTTGAGAGCGATTTAACGTGCACACTGTGTTTATTATAACGAATAATTTTGTATATACAAAAAGAAGCAGAAATTCATAAATGCCAACAGTCAGAAAAAAAATGTAGAAGAGACTAAAAAATGCTCACTTTGATGTGAACAGTCTACAACAATTGTTTTTGTTGATGGCGGAGAAACGGACTGGTCTAAGAAACCGTGCGGTAAAGAAAACACTCGTCCAAAGTTAAGTGATTTTAGTGCGGGAAGAACGATACTGATACGGACGTTTTACGTAAAGTATTCGCCGTTACGGCCCGAGGGAACTGGCAGCAGATAAACGATATCGCTTGGCACGTGCTGCGGAACGAGGTTAGCAACGGCGCCGTATTTTCCGCCGGTCGACGGGATTCCTTCTCAGCACCGCGGGCGCGTCGTAACGAGTTCCCGAGATCCGCGGGATGGAAGGAGAGAAACGCCTCGGGAGGACTTCCGCCAATTCGCATTCTTCCATTACACGGCCACACGCGCCGCGGAACGGGTAGAGGAAGGAAGCGATGTCAATCCGCACGCCATCCGACAAACATGCGCGTGTATCCGCGCGGAGTTGTGACGGGGAGAGAGGACTCTATCGAAGAAGATGGGCCAGGATGTTAGGTGAAGGAGAAGAGGAGGTACCCGCGCCTTGAGCGATAGGAATCGACTCGGAACTCCGGCTCGAAGGAGCACCGTTGGGCGGGGGATAGCAGGGGGAAAGGCAAACCCTTTTCGGCCTCATTTCGCAAACATCCACCCAAGAACGTTTTTTTCCTTGCACGTCCCACCTGCCACCTCGATTCCAGGACTCGCTTCGAATACGAGACGAGGAATGTTCCGTCATAACTTCCCCGCACCGCGGCCTTTCTTCTGCGGCAGCCATCCTGATATTCCACATAGTTTTCACTGCCACGTTCATGATTGCCACACACCCTGCAACCGGCCATCGAACACCGGACTCGGCGATATATCGTCTGAAATGTTGGGGCGTGGATTAAGGATGTTCAAGTGTGATAAAGTTATAATTTTATATTTATATGAAATAGTATTAGTTTTGAAGATGGTACTTGTGAGTACAGTTTTCTCTTACGAAACCATTTTAGCTGGCGTAGTTTTCTCATAACGGTGAGTCAAAGTCAAAATTTGCACGTTCTACTGCCATGCAAATAGTGAAAACCGAGTGACTTACGTTCGTGAAATAATTCACAGTGAAGTAATACACTATGGGCTACGTAATAAAACATTTGAAAAAATCTCGCGAACTGTTTTTGTATTTTAAAAAAAATTTCTTAATTTGCAACTTTTTTCTGAAAATTTGCGATTTTTTTAAAATTCAAAATATTATGTTGTGGGTTTTTTAATGTTTTATTGCATAGCTCATGGGATGTCAGTTCACAGTGAATTATTTTGTTTAAGTAGGTCAGTTGGTTTTCACTATTTGCATGGCAGCGTGACACGCAAATTTTGAGAGCTAAACTTGTTTCGTAAGAATAAAATGTAGGCTACTCTCAAGTATTGTCTACAAAACTAATAATATTTCATAAATATATAAAATCATGATTTTATCGCACTTGAACACCCGTAAATACTTTTCGTCACTGCTTTTGCCTCCCCTTGTTTTATGAGGGGAAACTAATAACGCGGAGAATTGTGAACGAAATTAACTTACATCTATAAAACGCACATACACCCGTGGACTAACTGGGAATCAAACACGGAAACTCGGTGTCCGAAAGAAGCGCCTCAGCGACATTCACACAGGTTAGGTTCTACAGATGTTAGGATAACAGAAAATACTGAGTTGTGTTGATTCTGAATAAATGTTCCCACCGAAGAGCTACGGTAGAATTCCTATTTTAAAAAATCACGAAACTTTCTACAGGCGGGAGACACAACGGAATTTTGCAGCTTCACTTGCTATTTCCGGTATCGATAGTGTTGCTATCACTCGACACAACTGCTTCGTCTCAGAACGAAAGTAAACCGTTAACAGCGTATGCTTTTCACAATCCGACCTGTTTACTTGAAAATAGTTTCATCATACATTATATTTAAAATTTATTTTAGTATATAATAAACACTGTAATATATAAATACAAGGTACTGTAAGAATTTCTAACTTAATAAAATGTTCTTTACAAGATTGACTATCCAGTACTGATCATAATTCTTATGGCCTTCTTCTGCAATGTAAATATCATTTTAGCTCCCGTAGAATTACCCCAGAGTAAATAATATGCACATGGAAAAAAGCATAATATGAATTCATTAACATGTTAAAATTAATGTAAAATTTCTACTTTCTAAATAAATACACAGCTCTTGACAGACGTTTGCTCAAATTTACTGTATGGGTTTTTCAACTTAAGTTATTATCTAAATATTTACCTAAATGTTCTTATTCTATTTGTATGTTTCATTTAAAAGAAATAACGCACGTGTTTATTTAAATGTACTACAGTTTAATTCATATACGTAACTCAACATAATAATTAAATTAAAACTGTTAAAAAATATCTTCTCTATTCCAAAATATTTCGATTGAAGAAAATTTCAAACATGTTCGAAACGAAAACCTTTGACGAAGTTCAAGACGTTCAATATATTGAAATACAAAATGGTCGCGATTATGAGGCCATCATAGCATCACACGGCATTCAATAAACTGAACTCAATTACATTAAAGAAAACTGCAACAGATTTTGATCGTGAGAAAGTGGCCTCCCGATAGTCTGCGTTCTGTGTGTGTGAGGCAGGAGCGGTATAAAGTGCCGTTGACCGACGTATGTAATGCATTATAGCCTCTCTACGCAAGTCACTCAGCTGACGTGTAGAGCTTAACTATTATTCTTTCTCCTTTGGGACTTTAGCAGCGACCACATTATTTTATTTATGGGTAGCTTAGATCAAAGTCTAACATTTGTTTGCACAGTTGTGTTTTTCGACTTCGGTTGTTATTTATCCAGATATGGTAATCTATAAAACCCGTTTTAGGCCATTTTGAGGGGCCCGAAAATAATGTTATAAACGTGCCAAAATTTTAAAACTATAGCGATACAGATAGAAGTAGGCTAAGCGTTCTTTTCGTAGATCTACAAATATAATGCGCGTTAAACAGTTTCTCCGAAAAAAAGAATAGCTGTGACTCGCTACAACGCATTTAAAGCGCAGATAGGGAGGCCAATTAAAAGCAGGATACAACGATGTCTAGATTTGTTCTGCATGTTGGTCGGGAAGTCGGCTAGAGCAACAGACAATCAGTGGTGTTGCAGTTGAAAACCATATGGCAGACGATTTCTCTGCAGAGCAACGTCTCTGCTCTTCAGTTTTGGTTGATAATACCCACCCGTATCCATCGAACACTATAAACAGCCATCGCAATAGAAGGGTAGTTTCATATGATGTACTGCTTGCATGATAAGAAATGTTCCAAAGGTAGCTGGTCGTGGCCAAACCATAGCTTGTCTGGCGTTTATGACAACTACACTAGAAGTAGATGAAAGCAGTAGGTCATATATAGAACACATCTAAAAGTGATAATTTTGTTGTATTCCGTAATGTTACGACATCAAAGAGTGCTAGCTGGTTTTGGTGATAACTCGTACCTCAAATATTACATAGTAACCTCATGAGTTGTTGTTAATTATCCCTACAATTCGTATGAAAAGTTGATGATTGTTGACTGAAACATCTTCCCCTCGAATTACTATCAGACAGATGACAATCGAAAAAATTAAATTTTCTTGGAAGTTTCGCATCGTAGAAACTGCAGTCTATGATTGCCTTCAATGCATCACCGTCTGTTTGGAATGCTTTATGACGGTTTATTTTTGATCACCAACAATCCCGAGGAGAGAGATAGCAAACAACTGAATTCTTCCCAAGGAGAAATAACATGAAATACCTCACACTTCGAGTATCAAACCATCCTCTCGAATTAACGTGCCGTAAGACAGAAAATGTAATCTCCCTCAGCAAGAAAACAAAACTTTTCCCGTTTCAATTACGATGGGCAATGCTTTTATCAGCATTAGAACTTTCCGTGTGACTCCCGAAAGACAAACACACCTGAAATATCACTGCTCTCTGTTAGTACCCAGTGACGGTAGCGATCCCGCCGGCGGGTATTTAAAAAAAACTAGACAACTCCTATAGTTATACATATTCAATGGTCATACTGAGCCTCAACTAAACTGCCCTTGTCCTACCTGGCAACGTAACCAATATGAACCATGTGTCGGCGGCCATTTTGCAGACCAAAATACGCGGGATGCATGCACGTAACTATGTGCGTGTATGTAATATACACATATATGCCTAGACACGATTGTAAACGCACACACACACGCACACACACACACGCACACACACACACACATATATATATACACACACACACTTACAATATGCAACCGCATGCAGCACATCTAAACATCTTTATCAACATCATTTTTGTCTACTTGCATCAAAAGCTAACACTGAAAAACCACAATTTACCCGTCTGATAACACAATATCGCGCTTAGCGTCCACAATATGGCCGACTCTAGAAGGTTAAATTTGTTTATGAAACAAACGAGCAGCGTGACTGTATAGTTCTTATATATGATGTATTTGGCTTCAACAAGGTTTCGGACAACGCCGACCACACAACGTACAAGGCCCGTGCGTGTACCGCTGTGACCTCATTACGTCTGCACAATTTGTCCTCCGTAGGTGCGACCGGGAGCAAACGTCTTCATAGCTATACATTTACTGTGAGCTTTGATATAAAATAGGTTATGCATTTGCGACATAAGACTTTGGCGCAATGACTAGGGCATTATCTTTTATAACAACTACATTTGAAATGTATTACTATCATAGCCAGATACCTAGCTATTGCTTTCGAAAAAAATGTTTAATTTTTTTTTATTGTTAGGGTTTCTGTTTGTTGAAAATACCAAGTAGGCTACAACATACAGACTTGGCACTGTTAAGTAATATCATTCGTGTGACTAAATCAAACGTTAAATGGACGTAAAAACATATATATAGCCTATTTCAAAAGATCATGACTGAAACATTTCATATATTATTCACTAAATATGCTTCAATTACATGTTTTGTCAAATTTGATCATATCTTAATTGAAAGTTTAAATATAAATGTCACGCAGTAATAGTTAGTGCGAATACAAAGCATGAGACATAACTAGGTGATGTTTCACACAGCAAATTTAACATTTACAGCAATTAAACATTTATTGATGTTTTTACGTAAGTTATTCGGAATGTCAGCCAAACCAAATTTCAACAGAAATAAAAATATCTTCTGCGATTCTTGTAAGTTTACGTGTTCGTAAATTAAAAAAAAAACTTACTTTTTACTGGATAAAATTATTTTCTCTAAAAGTAAAGCATATACCTTGACAAGTTAAGCAAAGTTAATAAATTAAATAAAACTAAACAGAAATTGCGCAGGTAAACGGGACAAGTACAGTCGCAAGATAGGAACATAGCCGAAAATGCGTTTCTGTTCAGGCTGATGTAATTAACATGTAAGGAGGTATAAGAACTGACAATAATTTATTTCTTTCACTGTTAAAAATTTCCGTGAATTTACCAATAATTTTACGGAAATGTCTGTTTAATTAACGGAAACACTTTGTTACACATAACTTCGTTTCTTTAATTAAACATATGTAAAACTACGAGAAGATACTAAAAAATAACCGTACGCATTATTGTGCCTGCATCCTAGAGAAGTCCCATAAATATGCGAGTTTCCGTAAGTGGAGCAAGTTGCCTTCCGTAAAATAACGGACATTTCTGGGGATTTTTCTACCAGCACTTCTCCATAAAACAACGAAAATTATTTTTAACAGTGCCACCAAATGATTGTGAGAATTTTTAGCTTTTGACGTTTAGTATTCCTTAGTTACACACTAAGAAATTCCACTGACATTCGGTACCACTTGAAATGCTCTCATGTACACCGTTATAAATTTTACCGGAAATGTATCGTTAATAAACGGAAATAGTGTCCGTAAAAATAAAATACGGAAATGTCTATAGTAAATATACACCACGGAATCATACGTAATATGTCCATAAATCTGCGGACAATTGCACGGGAAAAAATCGTAAATGTATGGGTTGGAGAGCTGTAAATATTACGGATATATTTTAATAACATCACAGGTAAATCTGCAAATACGCAATTGTAGCATTATAGACATGTAAGTATGGCTCAGTTCCGTGTGATCTGTTGGATTAGGAAAAAAGTTTCCGTGAATTCACAGAGGTATCAGGACAAATTTTTACCGGAAATTCCGTACATCGATGGAGAAAAATTTTCCCAGTGTTCTTGAATATCCTGTTTTAAATACCAATGTTGTTAAATTAATTGCACTATGAAGTCAGTTCGATATGGTTGCTAATCTATAGTGCTGCTAGTTACATCTGAACCTTATACGTTTTCGCTAAGCGCATGTTGGCTTCCTCATTTCCAATACCCCGGCTCGGGTGGGATTGTGTTGTATTTTTCCTAGTACGATGTGATTGTGTGAGCACGCCGACACATCCCCTCAAAAACATGGCGATGGAATGTCAAGCCTGATTTACACGAACGCGATTCAGATGTTGTAACAAAGTGACTACATAACATAGTCTTGGCCGGAAAATATTTCACCATACACCCACACTCAGATCACTCAAATATATACATATATTACATAACTACACAAATAAAGATTACACAATAGTATGCTAACAGCCCGCAACACGGTGTCTGGGGTCCTGAGACAGAAAATTATTTGGAGCCCCTAATGTCTGAATAAAATTTTAAGAAAAACTATTTTCAGTTCTGTCTATAATTTGTATTCTTGTAAACGTAATTACTACACATTTGCATAAACACTGAAAAATATTTTACAATTCCTTGCAGCCATGTAAACATAGTACCACTGTTAATGCAAACGTATTTAAAAGCTGGAATATGATATAAGCTAAATTTTTTCGCAGAGTTCAGGCTAGAGCCCGGGGAACTTTTTTCTTTTTGCCCCCCCCCCCCCCCGCTTCTTTTCTCCCTACTGCAACCCTGGCTAACAGCCATGCCGCGGGCCACGGTGGCCGAAAGGTCAGACCATTCGCCTCCCATCAAGGCGATCGGGGTTCGATTCCCGGCGGGGTCGGGCCCCGAACTTTCGCACGTGGGAATAGTGCCGGACGATGCCGTTGGTCAGCGCGTTTTCTCGGGGATTTCCCCTTTTCCCCCTGCCCTTTCATTCCGGCGCCACTCCATACTCACCTCATGTCAGCTGTAATTATTTTTTTTTGAAAACTTAAAACTAGTGCACTTTCCTTATCACTGCACCACACATACAATCGTCAATTTTAATACGTTAATGCGTTGTAATTTTTTTTCACCTAGGTCAGGGACGTGCCAGCAAATGTGCACCCTCCACCATTACGTAAATCCAAAAAAAGAAAAAAAAAGGGGGGGTGGCAAATTATGTCCCACGCACTCCTCTTTTCTTTTCCCACACTTTCCCACACATTTACGTTTCAGAATGGCATTGGTTTATTTGTAGTATGGGAAAACGCAGACGATATAGAGTTGTAAAAAATCACACCCATAGTGTCAAGTCACAATGCAATGAAAAAGGTAGGTGTTTAAAAATCACACACCTTTTTTTTCAGTCAACCAAAATTCTTTTTCGGTTGATACTGACACGCCTGACGCAGTACTCGTCGCTTCTGAAACACTGTGTTTTTTCTATAAAATGTGTCGCGACGTAAACCACTTCCTGCGTCTGTCCTCATGTAACGGCCGGAACGGGAATGAGGTTGGACTTAATTCCCGAAGTTGATGGGACAGGCTCTGTTGTACGGTTTAACTCTGGTCCCGACAAGACGCACTGAAGCGACTCTCATGCACTCCGAGTATAGCCGGAACTGATCTCCTCCACTTCTATCGCCAGCCATGTGGCAGAAGTATGTGCCACGCAACGAATTGGGATCTGCGCGAGTTCCCGTCTTTTTTTTTTCTTCTTTTTTTTTTTACCTTACGTCAACTGTTCTTTTGTTTGTACGATTAGCTTACTCATATTTTTCTGTATCACAAACTGACCTCAATAAATATACACAAAGGTTGTTTTTCGTTTATCAATTACTGGCAATATTTGAAACCGAACGTACGAGTCGACTGGTTATTAGAAAACAGTAGCCTAAAGGCTACAATTAGGAATTTCTTAACAGCGGGGTCTATAACGCACATTAGGATGGAAAGATAAGTTTGGAACAGCAGCGGAATGTTACGGTGAGGTAAACGAATGCACCCAGAGAAAACAACGCATGTCAATTGTCCACCATATTTCTCGGAAATGGCACGGTATAAAGTCATACCATACATTCCCGCGCTGTGGTCATTCTACTTAGTAAAAAAAAATTGACATTATGATAGATTGCACATTGAAGCATTAAAACTGAGCCAACTGTAGGCTACATGTTGTCTTTTCTGTCCTTATGTATACGAACTGATCAATTAATAACTCAACGTGATGTGAGAGATTTTGGTCAGCGCTTAGCATCTCTAGGTCTTTAACGCTGGTGAGGGGTAACACGATGTATGGGACAGCGCCAGAATGAATGGGCGAGTGAAACGGGAGATCCCCGAGAAACCGCGCCGACCAACGGCATCGTCCGGTGTGATTCTAACATGCGTAAAAACATGGACCGACCCTGCCGGGAACTGAACCCGGATCGCCTTGGTGGAAGGCGAATGATTTGACCATTCGGCCACCACGGCCACTTTATAACTCAACAGTTTACTAGGCGTCAACATAATAATTTAATTATGTTTAAACTATGTTGGATTAATGTTCATGTTCTACGTACATTTCACGGGGGCATTTCAGTGGTTATGGGAAATTTTATCCAGTTACCAAAATTTAGATTGTGTGTATCTTCTGGGAAAATAAATAAAGTGATGTACATAACTTATAAAATAGAGTAGGCCTATATTTTGAGACAAAAATATTGACGAGATGGAATTTTCCTCTTCAAGCTTAGTTCTGCGTTTTTTTTTTTTTTTCATTAAAGTAATTATGTTTTATGTATTACGTACTGAGCACGAAGAACCCCTTTTAACATTGTCCGCATTATATTTCTCAAAAAGTATAAAAACACGGAATAAAATATATACCCAAAACAAAATGTGTAGCTTTGTTTCTACCTGAAAAGCTATGAGTTTCACAAGAGAAGCAGCTGCTTCACTTCCAAGGTCACGTCTAACATCAGTCGCCTTTGGTTGGTCACGTACACTTTGCTTGCTCTCAGTTTTCTGTATGTACTGGACAGCTGACTTCCTGTTTCCGTGAAGGACCGAGCAACATGCTGTAATTATTACAGCAAGGGAAAACAAACCGACAACAGGGAACACGCAAGATTATTTATCAGACATCGAATCTCGTTGGCTAATGCAGCTACTAGTTTCCTCTGACACGGCCAACGGGACAATGCTATGCGAGGTTAAGTTTCGGTTTACAAATACTGAAACTGAGGTTATGTTGTATTTACTGCTCTAATGCCAATACAATAATTTTATCGTATAACTAACTATATATAGTAAACTACATCACAATTATGAACTACCCAAACTACGAAAAATAGTCCGCAGAACAATAATTGTGCAAATTATTACCTGTTTGAAATGGCGGGTTAATAAATAAAGCTCAGAATCAAATATGTTCTAAATCCTTTTAACGTATTTATTTCGGTTGTGATGTACTCACTACGAAAATTAAATTATGATAAAACTAAGTTTCTGTATTCTGGCCCACTTTTAGTTGTAAACTTCAAAATTCAACGGATCAATAAAAGATACGTTTAAAATAAGTGACGGAAATTAAATTACGTCACTACGTTGCTAATTTTATTCATAAACAAATTATCACTCCTAACTGTTAGCTAGATTAAAAATGTTCTGTGATGTAGTTCAACTCCAGTGTCATATCCCCACTTACCTTTTGAAAATTCGTTAACATGCATTCTTCAGCCGCTCTTGTATTACATCTGTAATGGGTAGAACATAATTTGAACATAATTTCAACACTAAACTGTCATTTACTAGTATCTACATCGCGCATCACAAATATAATTAAGCTAACAACAAATATCACAGCCGAGCAACACGTGTAAGCGAGCAGAGTTACGATAATCAACTGCCAGTCGAATGAATTCAATAGTTGGCGGTTGGCACTATGCGTGACGTCATGCGATCGGGATTCGCCAGCACACCTGTCGTAGTCGAATGGCCACGGTCCGGGTAAGGTTAATTCTACTACTGTACATGTTAGGAAAATAATCTAATTTATTATGGACGAGCTATTGGTGAATTTTCGCTGCTAATTACCATGAAGGCAGTAACAAATATAATAGAATGCGAGGCGGTAATATAATTACCGGAGCTAGGGCTTAGTGAATTGAAAAATAATTTACAGTAAAAGAAGAAATTTAAAAGCTTTTCACAATTTTATTCCCATAACAATAAAACCACTAGTGTAACCATGTAAGTTATGTGACAGTTCATTTATTTTTTAAACTGTGAACTAAAACAGCCAAACTAATAAGAAGATGCAGTTATATCAAGGGGCATGGAAACGTACGATGTCGAGCAGATGGCAGGATTACTCAATCATCAATAAAATCTGAACTGCAAATCAAAATTCGATGATATTTTTTTGCCGAGTAGATATGTTATCAGCGGACGTTTATTTATGTAGCACAATGCGGTAATATGCTGTACTTTCGAGTAAAATATTAAAAATTGTTTTTAGAAAAATCAGGGCTAGAGACCACAAAATCTACAAAAATGGAAAACTGTAATTTTTATAATTTTTAATACGATAATATCTAGGCCTCTACAGTAACCGAATTTAAAAAAATACTCACGTTTTCATTTGAAATAATTTTAACATCTGTAAACCTCTCGCGCTGAGATTTTCGGATAGTAAAATTATTTTCAAATCAAAACGTGAATATTTTTGAAATTCGGTTATTTCTACAAAAGGTTAGAAAGACCAATGTTAAAAATCTGGCATAGGGAAAATTCCTGCCACTTGTTACGCTGATATCGATAAGGGGGTTAAACTGACCAATCACAGAGCTTTCGTAAATTTTAAGTTACATGAAGTTGTTTATTTAAAAGCCGACGTTGGTTTGTTTCTCACTGTAAAATTAAATTACATTACTTCTCTCGTTGTCAAGTCAAGTCAAGTTAAATTTAATTTTTCTATGGTTTTGTATTTAATTAGGCCAGTCGGCGATTGCAGCGCAGCTAGCAGCATAATTTTATCCTGTGCCAAACTCTCCAATAAGAAAACACGTTTTATTTCCAACCTGTAGCATATTCAACCTTAAGGCGGCCGCCTACCCCACGCTTCAAATACGTTGCAGTGTATTTCTAAACAGGTTTATTTCTACGAAAATATTCTACATGCACCCATTGTGCCAACGTACGAAAAGAAAAGAAACATCAGACAAGGTCGGAACCTCATTGTTAAGACGCCACGCTAATTAAAAACACTGTTTCTAAGCCCTTCAACATGGCTAAAAACGGCATTTTCAGACTGCCGTACTTCAAAATGTACTAACCGGATGTATATGAAACTCAGATTGCGACCTGCACTGAACTTAGTAGCAGACTTTCCATCAATAAAATCATATGGTCACCGCTTAGTGTCCCATGGTAAAATCCGTTCAGCGGGAAGCTTGCACGCTAGTTCAGCGCTTGGCTCGTTGAGGCGACGCGGCATTTGATGCGCGCTTCAAGGTCGGCCTTACTGCTCCGTCGCTTTTGAGTCTCTCACGCACGGGTAGGCGACGCCCTTAACATATCTTTTTTTTTTGTCGCCCCTCATTTTATTATACCCCTTACAGATAACTTCTAAACTAGAGCAGAAAACGAATTCCTTGCCAAACTCGTCCATGAAAAATTCTATTATCTTCCTAACCTGTAGTAGAATGAACGTCAGCTGGAAATTAGCCCGCACAGCTGCGTGTAGCGTAGTCGGTGTATGTCGGTTGTAGCTCCCGGACCACGGCCGTAGAAGAACAGGTCTGGACACTCGCCTGGAAACTAGACCCCTTTGTTGTTTGGCTGCAGTTCACCAACATACCGAGAGTGTTGTGCATCTTTGGCTCTGCAATCAGGACGGTCCGGCTCAAACTCCGCCCACTTCCCTCCCACTTTTTCTCAGTGTTTACATTATAAAGATAAACAATTTATCAAAGCGTATTTTTTTTATCGCTTTATGCAATACTTCCTTCGCTCAAAATCCTAAATCATGGCTCCAGCAATCTTTATTTGTTTTATAATGTAAACACTCGAAGAAAATGGGCGGAGTTTGAGCCCGGCGCCCTGATTGCAGCGCCAAAGACGCACAACACACTCGGTGACTTGGTGTGAACTGCAGCAAACAAGTGGGTCAAGCGAAATACATTGGTAGATAGTCGAATGCCCAAACCTGTTCTTCTACGGCCGTGCTCCGGTAAGGTTATTTCTACTAAAGGCTAGAAAGATCAATGTTAAAAGTTTGTCACAGGGAAAATTTCTGCCGCGGAGCGCTGGTATCGGTCATGGGTACAATGTGATCAATCACAGAGCTTTCCTGAATTTTAAGTTACATTAAGTTGATAATTTAAAACGCGAAATAGGTTTATTTTCACTTTGAAATGACCTTAAGTGACTTCTATCATTTTCAAGCCCATTTAAATTTATTTTTACTACAGTCTCGTATTTTTCTGGCCCCTTGGCGATAGCAGCGAAACTAGTGGCAGAAATTATCCCTGCGCCAAACTCTCCCATAAGAAAACACATCTTCTTTCAAGCCTGTAGTAGAATTAACCATACTCCCGGTAACACTGAGCACGTGCGTGTTTCGAGGAGGGGAGGGGGAAACTAGAGGAGATTTTCATTACGCCCTCTCCTCGCCGATGTTACAAGCACTCGGTCCCCGAGCTGGGAGCATTACGACCTCCATCGTCGTGCGTCGCTCCACAGATGCTATCGGCAAACTTCGTCGTTCAACTGTGCCCGCTCTGAGTGAGCCGACAAGCCCCTTACATTCACTCAACGCAAGTTGGCGCGAGCGATCCGCTCTGCCGCACCGCAAGTAAAGAGCACCTAAAGCCGGCTATAAAAATCTACAGGCAATGTTTTCCTAGAAATTAGTGCAGCTAACCGCATGCACGGATACAGTGATTAGTTTTAGGGAAGGGGATGGGGCTAATAACTTAAAAATAAGTTAGAAATATCTCACAATGTCGTTCTGAAATGGTCCTTTATCAAATCAACTTTTAAAATCTCCTATACTTAAAAAAAAAAAAAAAAAAAAAAAAGGGGGGGGCGATTGCACCTACCGCCCTCACACCCCTGTATTAGTTACTTCATATCTTCATTCGACGCTTCATAATTTTTGCAACAAATATGCGCAACATGGACCCTGTGAAATTCCGCAATAAGATTTTTGCACCCACCTTACATACGTGCACATCTGTAGCTGTGCTTCATGGTTATATCCGCCAATCACAGACGTGTGATGTCTCAGTAACCGCATTGATTGGTACAGTCAAATAAGCGACGCCTCTGCACCACGGCCGTAGAAGAACAGGTCTGGACACTCGCCTATCTAACAATGTATTTTGTTTGACCCCCTTGTTGTTTGGATGTAGTTCGTCAAGTTACCGAGAATGTCTTACTTTTTGGCACTGTTTTCCGGGCGGTCGGACTCAAACTCCGTACACTTTTTTCCATTGTTAAATTTATAAAGTAAATAAAGATTGTGTGAGCCTTTTCTTAAATTTGTGAATGAAGGAAGTATTTCATAAATTGATGAAAAATTACGTTTTGATAAATTGTTTACCTTAGTGGGGAGGCAGTGGGCGGAGTTTGAGCCGACCGCCCTAACAACAGCGCCAAAAACCTATAGTATTGTCGTGAACTTAGTGAACTGCAGCCAAACAACAAGGGGGTCAAGTTTCCAGGCGAGTGTCCAGGCCTGTTCTTCTACGACCGTGTTCTGCACTAAACGACGCTGCCAAAAACCACGAAGCAGAATTGCGAATGTGGACATACGGAGATGAAACAAGTTCTTATACTCGTAGAAATCTTTTCGTGAAAATTAAGGGTCATTACTAATAACATAGGTTTCCTTTCCAAAACCTGACATTTCTGAGTGATTAAAGACTATTACTTATGCTGTTTACCGTATTTATGATCCAAAAGTAATGGAACATATTTTTCCCTCACAAGGTTACGGTTACACTTGATCGGTAAAATTAACTTTTCTGTTTTGCCGTTTATGTATTCTAGACGTCGTAAACATCGCCAGTGCAATTTAGACGAGGGGTGAACGCGTAATGAACACGATTTGCCAGTGACATTCAGTCTCAAAAAGGCAAAAAGAAAAAGAAAGAGAAAGATGACGAAAATCATAATAATGACGTTCTTTCACAAAATATTCTTTGTATTGGGGCTTCCTTTCTTCTCAGCCCGCCTGCTACAGAAAACAAACTCTTTCCATCCCCTATACGTCTCACGCGAACAACAAGTCGTCTTTCAAAAGTCGACAATAGCCGAAGAAGCTTCAGAAAGAACGCCGAGGCAAAGGAAAACGATAATAAGCATTTCCATAAAAAAACTCACAGATTTATATTAATGATTAATAGCTCACGGGAGCTTAAAAGAGCGAAAAACGTACGTACCTGAGAACACGGATAACACTCGATGGTTCTCCAAGAGGCGTGAAAAGATACGGAGATCATTAAAAACGCATTACGTATTCAACGGCTTAGCAGTTTACTGAGATTCAAATTTAAAAACAGCTCAAGAGGTATTGCACAGGTTAACGCAACGAAAAACCTTTCACACCAAACATCACTCTTTTTCTCTTAGATTTTTGCATACAAGAATGGAAGTACATGGGCAAAATACAATTTTCGCCAACCAAATAATTACAGACTGTACAAGGTTAACCTATGCAAATTGTTTCTTCTTCCATCGAACAAAAAACTCAACGATGATAAGAAACCAATATCTAGGTTTATATAGACGTATCGATCAAATAACATAACACAAGACATTAATATACACTCTAAAAATAGTTTGTAAATTTACCAGACGTGTGTATAGGAGCGCTAAGAAAGTAGGTATGGTAGAATAGTTTCCCAGACATCCATGGTAGCACTCCTAACTCTTTTTATAAAACACTCAAATGCATACTATGCGACGCTTTTGTTGTTGGTTGCTCGTTCGTGACCCGCGTTTGGTATTAATAAGAGGTGTCGCTGCTCTGTCTCTTACGTGATTAACGCTGGATGATTGGGTTCGTATTAAGTAATATTGTAGTATGCCCGGCTAGCTCTAATGGAAATAAAATAACAAAGGAGTTTCTTTTTTTAAATCGGCCTAAGGGACTCACGCACTGCGGGTTGCGTCACGAGAGGCAGATACTTAAAGTTGCTTTCGACGAAAATAATAGGCGCTTCCTCCGGCGGCTTTTGATCGGTCACGACGTTAATTATGTTGCAGGTACCGGCCGCGATCACCCGAAAAGTCCACCCACCGGTGACCCCGAGCTCGCTGTCCACCGTCCTTACAAACCCGACGACGAAGATCCCGACACCTGTCCCCCCGAGCTCACACA